>CAMXCT020000491.1:355844-375844 GCA_947184155.2 Cladocopium goreaui | reverse complement strand
AGGGGGATGAACATCCATTTACCAGCTATTTTGATGTTCACCAGGGGTACAAGGTTTTGACACACTGCCACTTGCCATTATTGATCGGGAAAGCCCATCAAAACCTGCGAACTTGGGAGTGCAGTAGCACTGAATTAAGATATAGTCCACCATAGTTATAGGGGCTACATCCCAACTTATGGGGGCAAACAAAACATGGTTTTACCCATCAATAATCTATAAAATGGGGATGGATCAAGACTTTACCTATTAAATTAAATACATTTTTTAGAGGGATGAGCATCCGTTTGGCAGCTATTTTGAAAACCAGACTGACTCATAACCATATCTATAAAGCGGTATGCCTTTCGGATAAGACCTGCATAAACCATGGTAAGTTGATATGGTTATAATATCAATCTTGAAAGTGGGCTCCAACCCCCAAATCCAACCGTGGTATCTCGGAAAACAAAGGTAAATCCTAGTCTGGTAGCTGTTGTTGTCATTTGCTCTGGTAATTGAACATGGCCATTTGCAGTTGATATACCTGTCAAACATGGGTGATTTTCAATAGCTATGTTAAATTACCAGAGGGTAACTTTGGTCTTCTCATGCATCCCAGTCAAGCTTCCCTGGTTGTTCCCATGGTAGCAGGTGTTGGTGGCGTGCCCCTGCCGTTAGTGTTAGAGCGACACCTCTCCGTCGGCTTTCGAGATCCACAGGTTCCTTAGCAGTTTGGTTTCGGGAATTCGATGTGGATACACATAGTGTGGGATATTCGGATATTCCTGGATGATATACTGGAAAATATGCTATGGGATATATTCCTGGATGATATGTTATTGGATATTGGTATCTGGATGATATGTTATTGGATATTCCTGGAAAATATTGATGGGATATCTAATTTGGCATTAATATTCACATCAATATCCCCATGATGATATACTATATTAGTTGGATAAGTGGATATTAACAGCTTTGAATTGACTAGTGGAATATATTGATGGGATATTAATGGGATATAATCATGATTGATATGAAATTAATGGAATATATTATATATTAATTTTGATATTCATTAATGGGATATAATTCATATATTCATTAATGGGATAGTGATAATGGAATATTAATGAATATTGATATGAAACGTGGCTGGAGAATCCCCCAGCCATGTTTGACCAGAGGGTGCTGGGTCAACCGTGGATGAGTCCTTTAACACATCATGTTTTCCCATAAATTGGGATTTATACCCTCTGGTAATGACTAACATAGCTATTGAAAATCACCATTCTTAATGGGAAAATCCACTATTAATGGTCATTTTCAATAGCTATTTTGACATAACCAGAGGGTATACTAGTCAGCTAAAGACAAGATGCATATAGGGTCTCTGAAAATATGGGATGCGCCAATTCACTATCATGGAAGCATATGGATGCCATGGGATGATGGGATGGAACGGAGTAGCATCAACGGGTTTCCGAAGGGCTTCGGAATGGGTTTCAGAAAGGTTTCAGATGGTAGGAATTTTGTGATATCTTCTCTTGTGTTTTTCTTTTCGACATAGAAGCTTTTTGGACTTGTAGTGCAATTGCATTTAGGAACCTGCAAGAAGTATCTTCAGATCAATTCTGAATTGGTTCCAGCCACTTGCCAATATCTCTCAGTTCTATCCGGGTTTCTTTGAGAGGAGTTCCACAGGGTTTATGAGAAGCTCCTCACAATGTGTTGCTTCCGATTCGCATTTTGGACACTAATGAACAATGTACTGTGCGGAGCCATGTCAAATTTCTGGCAAGTATGTTTTTCAATATTTTGCGTGGTGGTATCATTTTTGCAGAGGGGGTGCCAAACCACATCATCACCAATCGGTTGGCACAACCCCATGTTTGTTGGTTGTATAGCTGCATGTAGTTGTTTTTCCTTGTTTTACAGTTGATTTTTACTATTATTCCAACAACAACCATCATTGTTCCATGATTTTATCATTGTTGTTTTTCCCATTGTTTTGTTTTTTCCACGTGGTGCAACTTCTCGTGATTCCTTGGATGTTATTGCCGCTTGCATTTCCCCCATTCGTTAGCTTTTAAATCTGGTCGTAGCTAGTTGTGACTTTTTTTGGTTCGAACCCCTTCTGTCCCAACGTGGGCTTGTTTGAACAGAGTGTACCCCTACAGCCACTGGTTCATTCATTTTTATCATAAGCTATTTTCTAGCCAGAAAATTGGGATTATATCCACCATTTTTAGACCCAAACGTTGTGCTGGTCTTCAGTCGTCTGAACTCATCTTAACTTGGAGCAAGTGAATCAGTGATTTCTGCATATGGCCGTGCATCAATTTCGGGAAATTCTAAGGACGTAACCACGAAGTCGGTAGAAATCATGGTTAGTAAGGGTAACTATTCACTATTCCCAAATCGCGTTATTTCACTTGATGAGGTAGTGTAATTCAGCCTCCCAGTCCTCCGGAATCACTGACCTCTCAGAAACCTTCTCCTAGTCACCTTACAGGACATAGTTTCAAGGGTTTGGTGCACTCAGGATATGCCTGGTTTTCAATGTTCCAGGTCCAAGTTGTTGTACATCATAAACCATATATTATATATATATTATATACACACAATTATATGTACATAATATACATGCATATATGCAATGGCATGCACCCCATACACCGAACTATCCCTGGTGAAGATTTCCAAGTTGATTCTCGGTAGACCTTGGCCTGGTGAGGTTAGTGCATGAAACATTGAAAGGCGATGATGTGTGTGTGTGTGTCCAGGGTGGTAAAGATTTGCCTTAGCCTATACCCCTTGCTCCATTCTATTAGTTTATTCCAAGGTTGTGGAGATATGATGGGAGTCAGCATGATCACAAGATAAAATCTTGGGATACTCCTCATTTTAGGACGAGCCAAACATGATTTTTTTAATGTCGGAATGTGAAATGTGTTGTCCTGATTTGTTAAAACTATGTTTGTTGTTTGGTTTGGACCTGTTCTGCAAGTTGGCGATTTTGGGGTTAAATCACCAGTTCAGACAAAGCCATGACCGGCATGGGGCGGATGGAACAGGACGTGGGCTGTAAGGACCATCCCCACATAGTAGCCTATACCCCTTGCTCCATTCTATTAGTTTATTCCAAGGTTGTGGAGATATGATGGGAGTCAGCATGATCACAAGATAAAATCTTGGGATACTCCTCATTTTAGGACGAGCCAAACATGATTTTTTTAATGTCGGAATGTGAAATGTGTTGTCCTGATTTGTTAAAACTATGTTTGTTGTTTGGTTTGGACCTGTTCTGCAAGTTGGCGATTTTGGGGTTAAATCACCAGTTCAGACAAAGCCATGACCGGCATGGGGCGGATGGAACAGGACGTGGGCTGTAAGGACCATCCCCACATAGTAGGTTTATGACATTGGGTTTATATCTGGTTGGTGGTTTGGAACGGAACGTTTTTTATCCCCAACTGACTAATGTTTTTCAGAGGGGTCGAAACCACCAACCAGTAATTGTATATCATGGTGTGTTTTCTTGCTACCCATGCTGCATGCTCTGAGTGTTTTTAATCCAGGGTGTTATCATGTGTTTTCGTTGGGAACATCTCAACATGAATCGGTTAGTCCGACCTTTCCTGGACATGTCAACATTTACCCTTGTTGTTGATGGAGAATAAGATTGAGGCTGCCTTTGCAAGGACTTGAATCTTGGTCATGTCCCAAATGCTGCTTCTCCAAGGCTTTGGAAGTCCAGCGGTCCAGCGGCCCCAGCGGTCCCAGCAGCCCTAGCTGCCCTAGCTGTCTTTTGGCGCTTGATGGGGCGACACGACCTGCGAAACTGGTGTGGTTTCTTTTAGGACCACGAGATATATAGCGTTTTGGGTTGGCACTCACTGAAGACAAGTTATTATTCGTGATTTGTCCTCCCGTTCATGATTGTATGGATGGATTTTTGTTTGCCATTGCTATTAATGTGGTAAACCCAATAATAAAAAATCCCCAATAAAGGTTTCTGGCATTGGGTATACCCCTATGTGAGATTATGTAAAATGACCCCCCTAACGTATAGTCAATGCGATGTTTTACTCTGGCAATTTTTGTCGGCTATGTTGTGTAATGTGTTGTATCTTTTGTAATGTGTTGTATCAAACTATTGCCGGCGAAGTCACGTTTCGGGTACAACATCATCTGTTTGCTGGATGCAAACACTGCATCCCAAAATCGAATATCTATGGTGATGCTCGCTTTCAACATGGCCCGATCAAAGAAAAACATAGAAATAAAAAAACATGGCCCGATATTATCAATGTTCATAAATATGAAATTCCCAAACAATGAAGTCAATTGATAAGATGTTCATTTTCAGACAGAGCCAGGGATGTTGAACGCGCGGCTGAGGCCTTTCAATTGGTCCTCGGTGCAAGGTCTTCGGTTCGTCCCTTGGTAGCAACAGCTGTGCACCCAGCTAGATGGAGATGTTGCACAGGTGAGGTTTGACCTGGTTCTGAACTCTCTTTAGACATTTTGAGTTCTAAACATCATGGTCATTCGATGTGAGTTCTAGACCTGGTTACCTGGTCTCTTGGTGATTCAATGTCAGGTTCTTTGTTTTGAGTTCATGACGTCACTGTTACTTTGCTAAGCCTTTGGTCATATTGCCCCAGGAACGGTGACGATGCGTTCTGCAGAGCATCCTGGTGATTTCTGTGAGAGCGTAGCTTGGATGGTTTCCAGCTTGGGATGTTCCCTCCGTAAAGAGGTTGGTAAGTTAATATCAACCAGTCACCAGGAAATTCTGACTTGGCTAGGTAGAAATGATAGAAATAGAAATTAAATTGGTGTCAATTCTGGAATAGGTTTGTACTTGGTGGTTTCATGAGGTTTCAATATAATATAATACATTATCCTTCATTCTTATTATGAATACTATTACTCAGCTGTTCCACCTAGATTTGGAGGTCATGGTGATCCAGGAGTATACGGTATACTGAAATAAAACCGACAGTGGTTGCACTTTGACAAACAGAACAAATGTGTTACCTTTCATAAGTCTACTTGCTTCAGCAAAACGTGTGTGCGTTTCGGCAAGTTGGGGATTGTTTGTTATATACAGATAGTATCAGATAGTCGTCCTGGAGTGCTAAACTAAAATTGGAATATGTGTGAAACAAAACATATTCTATCTACTCCAGCACCCCAGGATGATTATGTACTGTACATGTAAAGATATATATGTTTGAATAGATATATTATATAGTGTGTATATACAGTATATATATACTTTTATACACATACATGCTAAAGATTCTATGTATATATATATATTTATACATAATTCTGTACAGCCCAGGACTGAACCTGTTGCTATGAACATCAACAATATCATGAACCAAGTGCCACAACCAATACGCATGGATCCTTTTATTGTGCAGCACGCGTGTCGCTTGGATGTGACATAAAGGTGTTGTTCCAGTTTACTTTGCTTTTCAGGCACTGCTATGTTCCCCTTCGATAAATGGTATAGACAGACGTGTCCCAGATGGATCCTTCCTTTGAGTAAGATCTTGAATGAGAAAGAACCCGAGGCAAAACTCTGACAACTGGGCATGTGTCAACATCTTTTAGACACCAAACATGTCCTGAAAATGGAATGGTTGTGCCCCCTAGAATTGAGCATGGAACTTGCAAAAACTGGGTTTGGAATGTTCCTATCTACAGTGGATATGGCTGCTTTGGGGTTCTATGTTAAATTTAGATAGGGCCTGTGACATTAAAATGAACCACACATGCAAGTATACAATACATGATCACTACATGATCATATTTCCGAGGAAATTGTCATCATGGATGCTTGTTCGCCACGAATCAACGCATGAGGGGTTTGCATAGCGCAAATGTGCCAGGAAAAAGGTTCAATACTTCAGCGAACACCTGATCTGCAACATGAAGAAGTTTGAGGCGTGCATCAGCTTATTTGGATGCTGCTAGTAGGCGTTTACATGGTCTGGATTTACTCCCAAACGAAACGACTCATAAACTCATGGGGATTCAGCCTCCAGAAAGGTCACCCAGAATTGGCTCTACTATGCTCTACTAAACCTTACTTTTTTTTTCCAATGTTTGTCAGACAATCAGGGGGATGGTCATCCATACCACAATGGGAAACCGGATGATATTATGGTGAGATGACCAATTTCATCAAGATTTTGACCATGGCACAATGTTTTGGATTATCATCCGTTCGAGGGACTCGATGTCAACTTTGGATCAATGAACCTGGCAATGCTGATTTAGGTGCCACACACACCCAGTGACACATTGAATTCTCCATGACTACCCCAATCATCCCCAATCAATATTTAACAAGCCCCACAAAAAAAACGATACTTACCGTAAGAAAGCCTCAGTATGGCCACACTGTTTAGGGAATCATGGCTGCATTTACAGTTGCAAGATTCTCTCTCTCCAAGGCTATCACTCCTAAAAGAGTCCCAAAACGGGGATTTGTCACAGAGATGAGCTTGGCCACTCAGGTATATCCACAAGTACCGCTGACATCTATGTCTCATGACTGGAACCCGGCTACGCGGGAGACTCACACAGAAATCTGGTTGCTGGGCGAAATGATGAACCCCTCAAATTTGGGTGGTTTCCTCTACCATCCGGCAATCAAACGTGGCTAGCTGGAAAATCTCCTTCTGTACATGATTCTCCCTATAAACATCCATTTGTAGGGGATTTTCCAGCTAGCCACGTTTGATGACACCGGAGGGCAAAAATTTAGACACCAACATGGCGATATTTCCGATGACATGGCCGCCCCTAAGGCGACCGTTTCTTTTTCTGGTAAATTTCTGCGAAGCACAGAGGGCCTAAGAGGGCTTAACCTGTGCAAAAACGTGATGTCACTGTGGTTGCCCTGGAAGCCAACATGGAATTACCAACCAAAATATGGGTTTGGAAGATATACAAAAGACTGATATGTAAACATAGTTGCTAGATGTTGCTAGTCGTTGGTTCGATGTCGGTTGTTTTGGAGTAATCATATTTTGGTCATTGGGGCGTCCCCTACGTAGTCTGTCATAAATTAACGTGTTTCTGAATTAGAGTACTATGTTCATGGCGATTCAATCACCCTCCAACGGCTGGTCGGGGCGTAAGCGCGCGCCAAGCGTCGTCCGACAATGTTGGACAAAGATCATCAAAATGTTGACGTTAGAGTAAAATGATACAATTCAGCAAGACTCTCTTCATGGATGATGGAGATTTAGCTTTGGTAAGTTATGATTCCTTCAAGATGGAGATCAAGATATATTTGGGAAAAAAACACCATATCTTTTTTCAAGATCATCAACCAGGACGAGCGGGGAAGTTTGGCTTCATTAGTAGTTGAACGATGTTGAACGTAGTGGGATGAGCCACCCCCAAAGATGACCCTCCCAAGGACCAGGTGTATTAAGTGTTTCCTAACCACCAACACCCACGTCTTTTGGGCGAATTTCAACTAGTTATCATTTTGGGGGTCACCGATTGGTGGAGTTGGTTAAATCCACACGATGGTTTGTCAATAAGAACCCCAAATTCCATGGCCTTTGACTTGATCAATGATTGCTGGTAACATAGCTAACATATGCTAACATAGCTATTTATTTTATGGCTATCCCGGCTATCCCGGCTATCCCCCATCTTATATCTTGGGGTGCCCCACAATCAACTCCAGCTGCCGCCGCTCAGGTGTCAAAGCTTGCTTCGCAACTTCTGCTGCTCGGCTCGCTGTTCCCAGTTGCCACGGAAAGGTAGCTGAAAGGCAGGGGTATTCCCTGGAACATCAAAAAACACCTCGGGTTTCGAAGAAAGGTTTGCATTTTCCCATCTGATCTGGAATAGGAAACTTCCTTCAGCGTCTGCGGGCTAGGTCCATCGAGTGTGCTTAGCCTGTGGGGTTACCCATTTCTAAATGGGATTCATTGGGAAATCCCCAGGATGCGGTGTTATTAACTCCATCACTGGAATGATCCTCCAGGTACTGGGAACATCTCAACCTCAGCTTCATCCATGGATCTACCAGCTTCATTTCCCCAGTTCCAGGGAAATGAACTTTTCAGACAAGTAGACCTAAAACTGGAAACATGGAAATTATGACGTAGCCATCATCTACAACATCCTTGGAAGAACTGTGTTTCTATGCATTCTTCTTTTCAAGTCTGACATTCTCTGACACTCTTATTGGTTGATACTGATGTGTGGAGTCCTCTCCATTGCTTTGACAGGCATGGTCCATGGTTGTAGCATGTTGTAGCCTGTATATATATATATTATATATATATGGCAGTGTGTCAAAACCTTGTACCCCTGGTGAACATCAAAATAGCTGGTAAATGGATGTTCATCCCCCTAAAAATGGTATTAATAGGTTTTGATCCATAGCCATATATATATTATTATATATTATGTGCAATCCTTCCAACCAATCTCTAGAGCCATCTGTTCTGTTGGTCCACTCAACATCCTTCAAACGAAGAGTATAAGAATGGCTGAAGAGACTTGCGCGTATCTGAACATGTTGGGACAACCCTCAAAAAAAATTATCGGTTAACATCTCACCTTCCTGATAAAAAATTGCAATACTTCTGGGGTGTTAAACCACCCTTTTCACACAAACCCACATCATATCGTTGTTTATGCTGGAGAAGTCGTTTACGACCTGGGTAATTTTAATGTTTTTTCGAGGTGGACGTTGCATAGAAGTATTGCATAGTATTGCACGTTTCATAGGAAGTATTGCACGTTGCATAGAAGTATTGCACATTGCATAGAAGTATTGCACGTTGCATAGAAGTATTGCACGTTTCATAGAAGTCTTGCACGTTGCATAGAAGTATTGCACGTTGCATAGAAGTATTGCAGGTTGCATAGAAGTATTGCACGCTGCGCAGAAGTATTGCCTGTATTGCACGTTTCATAGCAGTATTGCACGTTGCATAGAAGTTTTGCACGTTGCATAGAAGTATTGCACGTTTCACAAGCCCCGTAATCACGTTCTTGTTGGAACTCTCTCTAAAGTTACATTTCCATCTGCACGTCAGAGACAAAAGTGGGGCCAAAGTGCTGATTAAATTCTCATTTCACTAATGAGCAAACCGTCCAGGTCATTATTGACGTCTTGACCTTGTTTATATCCTATCAATTCCTATCATATCACCACAAACTGATTGGCTTTCATCAGTTTTATCCCAGCCCATCTTATCCCCAGTAGATTTGACCACATGACTCCAAGGAGACCCGCTGTCTGTCTGCGGGGTTCCCGCTGTACAGCCGTGCACAATGGTCTCCACGAGGGCGCAGTGTCTCGGACAGCCGAAGATTGAGTTGGTAAACACTGCACAATGATGGGTTTTAAGAGGATGTCTTGGGATGAATGGCATGATGATGGGATAATTAATGGTTATAATGGTTAATGATGGTGGTTACTGCTTAACAATAGAAGTTTTCTTAAAATGTGGGATCCCCAAGACCATAGGTTTTAGTAAAAATAATCTAATTTGGGATGATTTGGGGCTACCCCTATTTTCGGAAACCTCCATATAATCGGATATAATTGGATTCGAGTGGGATGTAATGGTTTGTAGTATGTAATGGGACATAATTTAACCAATGGGGTTTGTATAATAGGAGATAGCCAACAATTGATGGTGATAACCAACAACGGTGATTTAATAGGATTTAACGCGAATATCGGGATGTACAGCCAACATAAATCCGGAATTAATGGTAATACAGTGCGAATTGATGGGGAGAATAGCAGTAACAATGGATATCAATGGTATCACTTGGAGGATGTAGCTTATCCGACTTCAAAAGAGAACCTTGAAATCGGGGACTTAACCAGGATTACCAACTAGTTACTAAGTGGGATGATCCTCCGTCAGTACCTGTACTAAAACCTCTGGGACTATATCTCAAATGGTCGTGTCATGGAACGTATGATACTCAATTGAAAAGGAGGTACCGAATACCCTGCATAAAACCGGGATTTAACAAACAAACATGGAGATATAAACAACCAAGTACACTATATGATGTATCTGGGTATTTACGAACCAACTATATATGCTAATTGGCTAGTTAGGATTTGTGGGATGCACATCTACGTACTTGGCAGCCATGCCCAGGGACAACCAGACAGAGACCCATCCATATGTACTTCGTGGTATTAGTGATCATTTGGGAGGGGAATTTCGGCCTTCCGGTCAGAAACTATGAGACGCCTCCCCCCAACAGGTTTGAAGTATGTTTGAACCAACACTAGGCCACACCTTTGCTGCGTAGCTATGATGGAATATGATGCAAGGTGTGGAAACCAGTTATAAGTTGTTGTATAAACCCCATTAAGTATCGATATATATATATATATATCTTTCGACAAACCCTAGTTTCTTAGCCATTTCAACCAAACTAGCCAACGATTTTGGGCCCCACCGAACGTAGCATACAGTACATGTCCACAGTTTTACACGACCAGCGTTGTTTTGATGCGCCATGGCCTGGAAGGGTGGCAGCCATGTTCCATGCCTTGTGGGATGGTGAGCCATGGATGGATTGGTGGTTTCGTATTGGGTTAGGAAATGATTTGTGATTTGACCCCGAAAGCACCCATCCAATAAGAATTTAAGCATGTCCAATAAGTATTGGATGTATTTGGGTTTTTAGCTACTGGCTGGTGGTACTTGCAATCGACGTTCCCAGGGCTTGGACAGGCTGACAGACCGCTGGGCCAAGCCCTGCGCCACAGCGAAGGCAGCGGGGTCGCTGCTCCCTATGGCCATCAGATGTCGGATGTCTGAAATAGAAGGTGTGCTATAGCAATAAGTGGGATTGAATTCTCCAAAAAAAAACATTTCATTGGGTCGGAATCTGAGTTTAGCCTCCGATGCCTGCAGAAATTAAAAAATGCCATGGGAAAACCCCATGCTTGAATGGGAAGGGCGTGTAGAAATGGACAAGTATGGAAGATGTTCTGCCACAATGTTGATTGTCAGAGGGTGTGTCTACATATAAGATAAAAATACAAGTATGCATACGTATGTACAGTTAATTTTATGTATCTATGTGTATTGTTTACACGATGTATACCTCTAAATATTTTGTATATATATATATATATATATACACATAGTCATACGTAACTATTCTATGAAAACACACATGGTTTCCCATAGAAAATTCACGCACCCCCCAAAAAGGGAGTAATAGATATGGTTGGGATTCGCCGTTATAATCTGCTTGTTGGTGGTAGATTAGCCCTTCATGAACTCGGAAGTAGTTGGTGATTTCAATCGATTTGTCGTTTCACATGCTGGGTTCATCAGTCTATCTGGGCGACAAAACCCTCGAGGATGGACCATGGGGACCATGGGGACCATGGGGTTAAGGATTTTGTTGCCATGCACCGAGGATTGGTCAATACGAATGAGTAAAGATCAAGGAAAAAGTCTACCTTGACGTGGAATGTCAGTCCAGATCTCCACTTTCAATGGTTGAGCCCCACAACATAAGAATATTAAATTCAGATTGTTCTTTTCTCCGAGCACATGCTACATTACACACTGATGCTGGTGCCTAACCATTTCCACCACAGCCTGAACTTTGACAACAAGCTTTGTTGGTTCATCTGCGTGGACAGCGGAATCAACCCAAAGATTAAGAAACCTTGCCAAACAGAGACAATGCACAATGTGTTGCAACCCCTACTTTTGTTGAACCCTGATTGTATGGATTATCTTTTCCTGATTGTTGGCTAAACCGAGTTTTGCTGTCATTGCTCAAACTGCATGTTCTTCATTGAACCACCACTACAACCAATTCTCCGCTGGTTAAACCTCTATAAACGTCTTTGTTATTTATTACAGTTAAAGCTCGAATTTCTGGTGGGTTCAACCATGATTTTCTTGCTGAACTCCCCTCCATTCTTGAGTATGGGTCAAACTTGGGATGCCAGAAACCGGATAAACCGCGCATGACTGTTAAACACCTGCACGGGACTTGTCCAGCACAAAAATGGAATGTGAAGCTTACCAAGACTGGAGTTGGTTATCTCAAGTAGTGAAGGATTGATTTTAATAGGAAATCATTGAAACACAGATAGTTTGAAGTGCCTGCTAGGATTAAAACATTGTATTTCTGAGTGAGCCGTGTTCCTATCATAGATGGGTTCTTAAGAAAGCTAAATGTAAGCAGCCATGACCGGTAATTCATTCTTTAAACATTGAGATTTCAGTGGAATGGCATTTAGCCTCTGGTCAGCAAACGCGGATGGCAATAGTACATCCGAATGTCCATGGTGAGTTTCCATTTCCCGGAGAAGTCTTGACATCTCCAAATGGGGCCCCAGCCAGGAATATATTCTGTCAGCCCCAAATGAGACTAAACCCTAATTTGTTAGTTGCTGGGGTTCCTTCAAGTAGTGACAAACTGCAATTAAAATATGGTACCCTCCCTCCCAATCAAACAGCCCGAGGTGTATTTATTGATCCAGGGTTAGCATTACACTAAACAATTGCATGGTATCTGAAATTACAGAATGACCAACCATTTGTGGGCCCTTTGGTACCCCGTGTTTGAGCCAAGTCAATTATTCCCTCTATGCTTCGTTGAGGGAAACCATCCAAGACACCTGTCAAATCACCCCCGTGCAGGGTTTCATTTGATGGTTCTGTGGGAAGATTCACTCACGGATCATACTGGGATCAAAGGAAGCTGAAATGGTTGGTGGACCAACCCACTCTGCTTACAAGGAATCATCCCACTTTGTGACTGGTTACTATCTCTGGTGATTACTTGCTAACCAACTACTAAGTGGGGATGGTCCTCCAAATGCAAGAAATGACCAACCGTGCTGATGGCCTTAGATGTTGACCCATGCCGCAGGTGCGCTCACCTCTCGCTTCCCCATCTTCGACTGCCCCTCCAGTGCCTCTGCAAACAATAATGATGCTGGTGGGGACAACCGTTTCATGACCATGATAAATGCCCAAGGTTTTGTTGGACTTTATGACAGCAACCCCAAAAAAAGATGGAAACGTTGGACAGCTACAAGTTATGAGGAAAACACCATGTGCCATCTTGGAAACACTTTCTACCCTTTTGTGGGGCTCTAAAATTATATAATAGCTTGTAAATAGTGACAGTGAACTATCATCAACCACCTCGAGTGATAGTATAGGAGCATGGTGGGCTGCTCATAAAATGGATCTGCACACAGAGGGCGTTTGTTTCCTTACTTTGCCTATGACAACAGGGCATAGTGATATCACCACCAGCAGCGGTGGAGTAAAGATGTATATTGGGTAAAGACTCCACATGAAACCCTGACTTTGGACAGGTTATGTTTGTTTTACGGTACCTTTTTCCCAAGCTGTGGGCTGGATCCACGTTGTGGAACATCTTTTATCATTAGGGCATTGGAAATAGGAGGTGTAAATCCTAACTTTGGGGCTGAACATGGGTCCAGTAGAGGTCTTAAAATTCGCTTGGTGCTCCTGATTTTTGGGATTAGCCTAGCGTTTCCAGGTGGGATGTACAAAAGGTCCCCTAAGGACAGCCAGATGTTCGGCTTTTTCATTCGTTGCCAGAGATGGACGTGTGTGTTGCTTCACCAGCAATGTGCAATACTTCTGCGTGAGACCTTGCATTTTTTCTATTGTCCTGCATGGGCCTGGGGCGCAGTTTAGTCCAAAATTTTAATCTTTGAAACTTCCGCCCCCGGCTTGCCTGGGAACTACTGTGTTTGTATTGGTATGGCTACATATTCGATTCGAGAATGTGAAAATATTAGTGGAAAATCCCCTATAGGGCAAAAACAGAATGCGCTTATAGGATGTGAAGCACCCCGTGCGCATTGCGGACGCAATCTCTTGACAGCGTCGTCATTTGACGTGCCTTCCTCTTTTCATCTCTTGGCTTCTCGCATTTGGCTTTTGTTCTTGGGATTCCTTCTCATATCAGCTCATCTCAGCTCAGCTCTTCTCTGCTCCTCTCAGCTCATCTTAGCTCTGTCTCCAAGGGATCTTTCGCTGTCAAAAGTCTGTTCTACACTAGTTCTGTGGATTTCTTTTGTGTTATTGTGCATTCTGCGCCCACCCTAGTCAGGTCTGCGCAGCAGGAGCACTTAAGCTACTGTTATTGTCTTTGTTGGCTGCGTGACCCATGCTGCTGCCTTCCCCCATGCCTGCCCGGATTGTTTTTTGTGTCGGGCAGGGACTCGTATGAACCTTGCATTTTGACAAGTTAATGTCGCCTTGGAGAAGATCTATGTACGCCGAATCCACTCCACTGCAAACTGCCGATGTGACACGCAGCCGCAGTACTGGAACCTTGATGCGGCCACTGAGACTCTGAGGTGCAAACACAAAAAAAAAACACAAGAGACCCCAAATAGCGTGAGGTTGATGAATTACTCTTAATGTGTCACTGGATATGGAGACACGTCAAAGGGAGAGGGGGTTGATTCCAGAAGCACAGCAGCAGTCTTTTGTATCGTAGTCGAAATACACATGGACATCTCACAAGAGCGCTTTTATGCTAGAATTTACAGGAAAAATGCCACGCCCCAAGATCACAACAACCCCGCGGGGAAGACAATGTGCGAGCCTGCGCAGGCGAAATGCACATGGACATCGCACAAAGCCACTTTTATGCGAGAATTTGGAGTAAAAATGCCGTGCCCCAGAGCGACCCTGATCTAACCCCGGCCTTAACTCGTACCGTAAGAACACACTTTGCTGCTCCGAAACCGGATGTTCGCGCCAAAGTTTTCAAAAGTACGATATATCGATTCCTCACAGGAATTCGACAATCAAAATGCTCAATGCCAAAAACGAAAAAATCACCAAAAACTCATTTTTTCAACCTCAACGCAACCGCGCCATCACACTATACGCCGCCCGGTTTCAAAACATGTGAGAGATGTCCTTCAAAAATAACTGCAAGTTGAATTGCGAAAAGGAAGCTTTTGTGAGAGACGTCCTTCAAAAACTGTGAGCTCAAGTTGTGAAAACGAAGCTATCGTACGAGGCTTTTCCTTTACAAACTGCAAGTTCTACTCAGCTGGTCACTCAGCTCTTCGCGGCTCTTTTGCGGACTAAGCTCTTTGCAGCTCCACTCTGCTTTACTCAGTTTTTTGAATTTCCGTACCATGGAAGTTTCTCTCCTAAACTTCCTTTGAACAATTGTTACGGTTGGCCCGTCAAGAGTAGAGTACTCTACATCTGCACCGAAATGTGATCTGGAGATTGGTAGCCTCACCCTACAACTCACCCTACATCCCTCAATTCATCACTCGGCCGTGAGGTAACTGTTGAAAGGTAAGACATGACCATTGTATACTGGTGGTTTTCAAGTTTTATCTTTTTTGATTTGATTTGAACTATGATTCCCACTACTTCCGCAATATTGAAGCTCCCACTGGCTGGGATTCCGTTCCGTTTCCAAGGTGCCACTTCGCCAGCGGCAGTGTCTTGGCCCCCTGCTGTAGTTTGCAGCTTATGTGGGCCTGGCGAATCGAAATGCCATGGGGGGACGATGTTCAACACATTCCCAAGGCGTAGGTGGAATAATCACCGCGAATTTCTTTTTGGAACAACGATGTGTCCGTTCGAAAGCAATTGTTTTCAATGTAACGTGCATTTACAAATACAGACAGTTATCAAGTTACACCAACATAAATACGCTACTCCTACATGCATATACACAGGTATATACAATTATAATATACATATATTTATATACTATTCGTTTGTTTATGCACATTTGCACACACACATGCACACATATACATATGCACATAGTTGGTTAAATTGCTACACGCATACACCTTTTGCAATATTTACACCATGAACACGTGTGTTTGTGTGTTGGTGTTTGCTTTATCCATGCAGTCAGAAGACCCTTCGTTTGCTGAAACCCATGACGAATTGTTTTCTTACTGCGTGAGTCTACGGGAATCTTTCATCCATACTGTTCAGTTTCCTATGGATACATAGTCTGCGGACAAAAATGGTGGCTGGGCTCTAGCGCTCGCTACTGATGCATCGTGGATTGCTGTTCATGTTGTTTTTGCTTACGGCCCGAAAACCGGCCCAGCGTTTTTGCGTTTTTTTGCGTTGTGATGTTTGGGGGGTGGTGGGAGGGGTGTAGTAATAACGTCCTGTATCTACGTTCTCATCGACTTTCTTCGGTAAGCACGCTTCATGCTACGTTCTACACTTCTGTTGTACTTCGGTAAGCACGCTTCATGCTACGTTCTACGCTTCGGTTGTTCTTCGGTAAGCACGCTTCATGCTACGTTCTACACTTTTGTTGTACTTCGGTATAAGCACGCTTTTCATGCTACGTTCTACACTTCTGTTGTTCTTCGGTAAGCACGCTTCATGCTACGTTCTACACTTCAGTTGTACTTCGGTACGCACGCGTCATGCTACGTTCTACACTTCTGTTGTACTTCGGTAAGCACGCTTCATGCTACGTTCTACGCTTCTGTTGTACTTTGGTAATCACGCTTCATGCTACGTTCTACACTTCGGCTGTTCTTCGGTAAGCACGCTTCATGCTACGTTCTACGCTTCGGTTGTTCTTCGGTAAGCACGCTTCATGCTACGTTCTGCACTTCTGTTGTACTTCGGTAAGCCTGTACTCAAGTTGATGTGATGGAAAAGAGTCATTGACGCTGTGGTCACTTGTGGTGTTGGCCAGATGTTTATATCATGGTGATGCCTTTTGGCATCGCAATTCCATTTGGATTTATGAAAAATCATTGTTTTACTGCAGTGGGAGTCAAAAAATGCATGTTGAAACACTCCCAAAAACGTAACGTTTTTTGAGGGTGTTCATCATACATTTTTTTTGCTCCCACTGCAGTAAAACATTGATTGTTCATAAATCCCAATGGAATTGAGGTGCCACAAGACATCACCATATGATATAAAAATGTTGCAAATACCAAGGTTTTCACCAAGACGAACATCACCATGAACATGAAAATTGATGAAAACGTTGGGCCGATTTCCGGGCCGTTCGGTTGTTTTTTCCCGAGAGCGCCTGCGAAGGGGTCTTCGTAAAAAAGCAGCCGTTGTAATACATCTGCAGATCTACGTCTTCACACTTTCACATCTGCAGATCTACATCTTCACACCTTCACATCTGCAGATCTACATCTTCACACCTTCACATCTGCAGATCTACATCTTCACACCCTCACATCTGCTGATCTACATCTTCACACCTTCACATCTGCTGATCTACATCTTCGCACCTTCACATCTGCAGATCTTCTCTCTCTCTTCCTTTCTTTCTCTCGCTCTTCTTTCTATCTCTCTCTTAAGGCGGGGGCGGTGCCGCCGGAGCGCCACGAATCTGACAGGCGCAGCATTTCGTGCACATCGGACGTCCAAAACCTAGGTAAAATTGTGATTTTGAGGTGTCCGCCGCAACCCTTTCGCACGAAATGGACGTTGAACGTCAAAAACTGAGGTAAAATTGTGATTTTAGTTATAGTCCGCCGCAACCCTTTCGCACGAAATGGATGTTGAACGTCAAAAACTGAGGTAAAATTGTGATTTTGAGGTTTCGGTCGCAACCTTTTCGCACGAAATGGACGTTGGACGTCAAAAACTGAGGTAAAATTGCGATTTTGGAGTGGATGCAGAGATGCATTCAAAACAATATTGTCGACATCTTTCTTCTGTGGATATGGTCTTGCGTTCATTCTTTGGAGATTGTGTTTTGTGATTGTTCCATGTTCTGTAGGGACTGTTGGTGGACATGGAATGGTTGCATTGAAAACTGATTTCTGTTTTCTGTTGAGGTGGTATGTGACTGCGAGGATTGATTTGTGTTTAGTTGGATCATAGAGTCCCGTGGGATTCAAGCATGGAGTTTTTGCAACCGCGTTCTCTGTGCGAGCGGCCTTCAACTGGACGTTGGAGCGAATCGTTTGGTCGGATCCCCAAGTGGACGCAGAAATGATTCAAAGCAATGTCGTCGACATTTTCCTTTCGTGGATATTGTCTTGCATTCATTCTTTAGAGATTGTCTTTGGTGATTGTTCTATATTCTGTGACCGCACCGTTGGGATGAACGAATCAGGAGGGCTTACGCCGACAAAGAATGTTGGAATGACCTTGACCGCATTACCTGGCAGCACCCTTACTAAGACCACTAATGGAAGAAATTTTCACTTTAGGCACTTAACGAACTTTTAAGTATCTGATAAGTTGCTAGTATCTTGCTAATATCTTGTTTAAAATTGTTTTTTAATTATTTTGAGTTAAGTTTCACTAATTTTTTATTTGAGTTTATTACATAATAATGAAGATATAATCAAATATATTCGAATATTAGTGAAAAATATCTGAAAATATTTGAAAATATCTGAAAATATGTGAAAATATCTGAAAATATCTGAAAATAGCTGGTAATCATTTTTTTGTTTTGTTTTCATTTCGAGGGAGTAACGGAATTGGATTGCAATTTCATGGTAGCAGTTTTGGCTGATGAAAAGGGCATAGCTGCTGGAAGCAATGTCGGCTTTGGAACGTTCATACCCTGTAGTTGTCCTAAAACGAAATCTGAACTTTCTGAATTTTAAGAATTCTGAGCGCTTATATATAAGCGTTCAGAATTCTCAAAATTCAAATTACTTTACTTCGAGTGATCCCCACCATGACATTTATCGATTTGTTCCTGGCAAATCTTCTGGCATTCTATCTGACATATCTTCTGGCATTCTATCTGGCAGATCTTCTGGCATATATTCTGGTATATTTTCTGGCATGTCTTCTGGCATTCTATCTGGCATATCTTCTGGCAGATGTTATGGCATATTTTCTGGCATATCTTCTGGCATTCTATCTGGCATATTATCTGGCATATCTTCTGGCATATTATCTGGCATATTATCTGGCAAATCTTCTGGGATTCTATCTGGCATATCTTGTGGCAGTCTATCTGATATTTTATCTGGCATTCTATTTGGCATACCTTCTCGCATTCTATCTGGCATATCTTCTGGCATTCTATCTGGTATATCTTCTGGCATTCTATCTGGCATATCTTCTGGCATTCTTTCTGGCATATCTTCAGACATTCTTTCTGGCATTCTATCTGGCATATATTCTGATTTTCTTTCTGGCATATCTTGTGGCATTCAGAACATTCTTTCTGGCATATCTTATGACATTCTTTCTGGCATAGCTTCTGACATTCTTTCTGACATTCTATCTGGCATATCTTCTGACATTTTTTCTGGCATTCTATCTGGCATATCTTCTGACATTCTATCTGACATATCTTCTGACATTCTTTCTGGCATATCTTCTGACATTCTGTCTGGCATATCTTCTGACATTCTTTCTGACATTCTTTCTGGCATTCTATCTGGCATATCTTCTGACATTCTGTCTGACATCTTTTCTCACATTCTTCTCGTTGAGGTCCGGCAGTGCCCACTGCGATCTGGAAGTCGCGGTTGAGGTCCGGCAGTGCCCACTGCGACCTGGAAGTCGCGGTTGAGGTCCGGCAGTGCCCACTGCGATCTGGAAGTCGCGGTCCGGCAGTGCCCACTGCGACCTGGAAGTCGCGGTTGAGGTCCGGCAGTGCCCATTGCGATCTGCAACTCGCGGTTGAGGTCCGGCAGTGCCCACTGGGGTGGAGGTCCGACTGCGCCCACTGGGATCTGGACTGCGAGGAGGAGGCGGCGGGTGAGGAGGCGGAGGAGGAGGAGAACAGCTCTGATAAAATCTAATTACTTTACTTCGTGTGATCCCCACCATGACATTTATAGAGAACAGCTCTGATAAAATCTAATTACTTTACTTCGTGTGATCCCCACCATGACATTTATAGATTTTCTTACTGGCAAATCTTCTGGCATTCTATCTGACATATCTTCTGGCATTCTATCTGGCATATCTTCTGGCATATCTTCTGGCATTTTTCTTGTGGCATTCTTTCTGGCA
>CAMXCT020000491.1:166005-355744 GCA_947184155.2 Cladocopium goreaui | reverse complement strand
GTCCGGCAGGGAACACTGGGTCGTGGTTGAGGTCCGAGGTCCGGCAGGGAACACTGGGCGTGGATGGTCGTGGTTGAGGTCCGGCAGGGCACACACTGGGCGTGGATGGTCGTGGTTTGAGGTCCGACAGAGAACGCTGTGGATCGCGGGTCGCAGTTGGACGAGGAGGACGACGAGGACGAGGAGGACGACGAGGAGGACGAGGAGGACGAGGAGGAGAGGAGGAGAGGAGGAGGAGGAGGAGGACGAGGCAGGAGGAGGCAACTGACATAAAATCTAACAACCCTCACCTGGCAGGTGGGGAACAACCCTCACCTGGCAGGTGGGGAAAAATCAGAGAATGCAAAAAAAAAGCAAAAAAATCAGAAAATCCAGAAAATTCAAAAAAATCAGAATTCAGAAAATTCCGAAAATTCAGAAAATTCAAAAAAATCAGAAAATTCAGAAAATTCAGAATTATATAGATATATATATATTATATATATATTTAAATATGAAGAATTCAGAAAATTCAGAAAATGCAGAAAATTCAGAAAAATCAGAAAATACATAATTCAGAAAATACAGAAAATACAGAAAGTTTTGAAAATTCAGAAGATTCCAAAAATAGTCCAAAAATTGAAAAATCAGAAACTTTTATCTTTTTTTCAAGGCAAATAGAAGTCATAAACGCTATCGAATACATAGAATCTATAATAGTCCAAAAATTCCTTTTTGTGGAAAATTATTTCTAAAATATAAGGAAGTAACATGCAACCGACATATCCATAACAGAAAGTTTCCTGTTCAGGACATGTTCTTTCCAGGAATCACCCTTTAACAAATATTAAAAAAATAAGGGAAAATAAGTGAAAATAAATGAACAGAAGTAAAAATAAGTTAAAATAAGTTAGAATAAGTTCTATGATAAGTTCAAATAAGTACTAATATTTCCATTTTTTGCCTAAAGTGAAAATATCTCCCATTAGTGATTTTAGTCCAGTTTTCAAGTCCATAGAGCAGTGGCCGTTGGACGCTGCCGTGATCTACAAACCTACGGATCGAGCGTCGGTGTTGCTTGGAAGCATCAAAGCGGCGTGTAGCTTGGAAGACATTTTGAAGACTCTGTTGGTGAAGGTCACCGTGGTCGTGACCATGTGCGCAAATGAAATGAAGATTCAAGGCGCCCCGAAGGATTGGACGCGGTATTTCCAGCAAGGAAAAGTCTTTCACATCAAGTGTCAGTTGGAGGACACGACATTGACGCCGCCGCACCGTTGGGATGAACGAATCCCCGACTTGGTAGCTTCTTGTTTGGAACAGTGGAAAATTGTCTGTGGCCAACTCTGGAAACAATCCATGCTGGCAGTGACCAGGGGCGAATCCATGCACGTGCTCTTCCATTGCTTTGGAGGCATCAATCGAAGCGCTGGGGTTTTATGTGCTTGGCTCGTCGTGGGTTACAACTACTCTGCAGAGGATGCCCTCCAGTTGCTGCTTGAGAAAAGACCTTCCTTGCGCCCTTGGCACAATCGCCCCTATGTCTTGGAGGCTTTGTGGAAACTGGAAGGTTTGCGTACCGAGTGGCACATGGAACTCAGTGCGGCGGACAGAAACTAATTTGCACCACTGTTCGTCTGGAGAGACTGTTCCTGGTGAACCTGCAAGATCAGTAGCCAACTGCTGTTTGTCTGTAAAGACTGTTCGTGACGAACATGTGGACTCATTAGTGCGACCAGCAGTTCAAAAGTTGAAAAGTGTTGTCTGTGTGTGTGATCCAACTCGATGACAGACGATCTCATCTTGGTACGAGTGAACAACTATGAATGATCGTGCAATCTGAAATTTCTGAGGTGACTCTTGCGCCAGTTTGGTACCGGCCTGGGTTTTTGATGGATGTTTTTGGTCTTGAAGTAAAATCAAATTACTGGAATGTGTCCAGCGCTGTGCTATGCACTAAGGTTAGCACTTCTGAGCCACAACGTTTCACTGCGATTTCAAAGCATCATGGTACCGAGCTTTTCTGCGTACTTTCGTGGAAATGTCCATAACAAAGTCAGACAACATCGAGTGGTGCCGAGCTTTTTTCGTATACCTTTGTGAAAAAAAAACTAAAACTATAATAAAGTGTCATTCACATCACCATCACCAGCTCACTTTACAACGTCATTGGCAACATTCCTACTGAAACATGAGTTTGTTTCGACTTGATGGCGTCTGCGCAAGTAAGTTTCATTGGGAATGTGCCATACACATCATTTACTTGCCATCGGCATGTTCTCGCGTTGCATTGTTCATGCTGTCTGTTTCTGCTTGTCCTTACCAAACAGCTTGCTCCAACGCGGCTGGCACCACGTTGGCCGGTGGTGGGGGACACAGATACGCATAACTTGAGGCCAAGGTTCTGGCGATAGCTCGGGCTATCATCAGAATATGACAACAGAGGTGATGGGCTAATGCGCTCTGTTGGGTATGCGCCGGCCATAGTAAAATGAGAAAACACATGTCAATCGCAGCATCATGGTACCGAGCCTCCTGTGCACTTTTGTTGCTCACATTATATTTTTCATGTTTTCTCTCTATTCTCCCTTTATTTCTCCCTCTCTCTCTCTCTCTCTCTCCCCCTCTCTCTCTCTCTCTCTCTCCCTCTCTCTCTCCCTCCCTCTCTCTCTCTCTCTCTCCCCCCCTTTCTCTCTATCTATGTCTCTCTGTGGTTGCAAGACACGTGTCATATGATGCCCTTTACCAAGCAGCACAGTGCATATGCATGGGTTGTCACATGTATCCTCTTCTTAAACAATCTTACTTTTCACAACTTATCCCTCCATAGCTCATATAAAATTCACCAACCATTCACCGACTATGTTTTACGACTACCATACTCAGAGCTGCTTGAAAAACGTCTTTTTCGCTCTCGGGCCAACTGTCGTCTAGTTTGTATGTTGTCTGGGCGCTCGAGCGCTGACAGAGGAACGGGGGCAGAAATGCCAGATTGGCACAAACAATTTAGCGAGAGCATTCGTCTCATTAATGCTTTGAAGTTGGATTGAAGTTCGGGGGCCGCCATCTAGTTTGTGATAGAGCAGGGTTCCTACAGGTTTGTGAAGACGGCTGCTGTATACAAACATGGTCCCCACGTAGGCTGGTTTGTGGGAGGTCTTTGCACCATCGAAGCAACACCGTGTCAGGTCGAAGACGTATACCTCGCTTATGGAGTAGATCTTCGCCATCTACTTCATAAGCGAGGTATACAACAAGAATCTACATCAGGATACCTGATGATGTCAGAACTGACCGAAGAAGGTGAGCAAGGACAAAGAAAGCCCCACACGTACCTCGGCTCCACCAGAAAGGCTTGGGCGAACCCGCTACAGACACGGCGACCGCGACGGAACGCGGCCGCCGCACGCTCAGCGGTCGCGCGGCGGCGCTGCAAAGGAGACAGGGCTCAACCGGCAAAACTGTCGAGGCGAAAAAATGCTGGAGCTGCTCGAGTGGTGAGTCAGGACTGGGATTAGAGGGGTCCGAAACGGATATACAGAGTTCTGGCTTAAACGCTGCTCAGCCAAACGGGGTTTGTTTGGCCTGGTGGAATGCACCTTGCGCGCCAGGCATGCAATGGATGGGCAGCTTGCGGGGGACCCAGGCAAAGTTGTTTTTGCCCTTTAGGGAGGCAACACTGCAGGATTAGCTCCAAGACTTAGCTGTAGAGACAGCTAGCCCCACCTGAACGTGATGATGTCTCGGGATGCCATTTGGTCTCAATCTTCTCCACCCGCCCCTGGCTTCCAAACATTGAAAGCAGACCCCAATCGTTTTATAATACATTTTGTCTAGGAGGCGGCAACAATTTGGTTGAAAGTTGGGGATGATCTTCAGTGCAAGGGGCATACACCGAAACAGCTGCCAGTGGTCCATTTTGAGGGTGTCTGGGTTGTAGATACGTCTTGTTCGGCACCATGCAGGGTTCCTAGGCCATGCGTCAACAGGTGGCAAGAACAGATCCAGTTTAAGTTGCAGAAAAGTTGCCCTTGTAACCCAATGCCCATCAATATAACAGGTGCAATTGCAATTACCAGTGCGCAGGGATACCTGACAAACAATATTTATACTTGCAAAAAGCATTCTACCAGGTCCTAGCAGGTACACGCGATGTTCCTGTTTGTCATTGACACGTTTCCGCAAGTCCTTCACGCGGTCCATGCATGTGGATTGCATCTTCGGGTGTTGGAAATATAATAAGTACTGTAGGAATTTGAATTATGCACGTAATGTACAGTAAGTTGTTTTTTGCTGGATTGGATTTTGTGATGTTAGTTGACGAATCAATATGTCAAGTCACACTGCATTTTGTCCATCCCCGAGCTGACTGATCCTGGGTCGATAGCTACAAATTCAATTGCTCCGCGCAGCCCATTTAGTGCTTGAGATAAGTGGCGCCGCAGCGAGAAGAAGGCCTGGTGGACAGCAGCAGTGGTAAAGGCTGACACGCGCGCTTTGGATGAATTGTGGTGACAACAAAAGAGGTTCTTTTTCGAAGAAACCCTATCAATCCCTTTGAGGGGTGAGATCTGTTGAATTTAGTTTTTAGATTCTGTTTGAATTCAGGATTCAGGAATTGGAATAACAGTTTCCTTGAGGGCGTTCCGGGTCCAATTGCCCCTCGCCACTTTGAGTTTTTTCCCTCGCTAAACAGTCCTTGCTGACGGCAGGGTAAAAGAGGAGCAAAACAAGTGGACGACGAGAACAAAAAAATTGAAAGGTGGATATATCCAGCATGGTGGGTGCGCCATGTTTTGGTATGTTTGGAGGTTCAGGTAAAAGTTGAAGAATGTTAACCCCCTTTTTCACAACAAGACAATCAATGTTGTGTCACGACAACTGCATCCAGAGAAGTTTAGGCATGTTTGCACAGAGATTCGCACATTGTTTTCCTGCAGCTGCTATTATTTTTGGAAAAGCGGGTTCTGGACAATTTGGCTGGTCTTTGCAACATGTATTTTCCAATAATGCGCGGTTGCTACCCTAGGGATATGATTGCGGGTTCCAATGACACCGTCACCATGAATCACCATGGTATTCACATTACAATACCTTTCAAATGCAGCGCCATGTGCCCAGGATCCGAAGACACACTGCAGAATGTTTCCAGGACCCGTTTTTTTATTGTCCGTGTTGGGGAAACAATTGGTGTTGGGCAAACAATTGTGAGTTGGGCCTTGTTTTCCACTTGCGTTGGTGTAGGTTCCTTGTTTTTTTTCGCCTGGAGGTCATTGCGAACATGTGTTTGTTCCTTTTTTGTGTAAGATGTTGTGGGTGTAAAAATATGTCCTTTTGGGTGAGAATGCCATCCAATTTGAGTTTTCATTGCGTATTCTCAAAACGCATTCTCTTATCTTGGGTGTCGTTTCGACCAATTTTTCCATGTCATAATATGTCAAACACATGTTGTTACTGTTTCCCCGGCCCATTGTTCGGCAGGCTGAATCCCAATGTTTTCCGATTTTTTGTCCCCCGTTAAGAACTGTTTCTTCACTGGTTGAGCCTTGCGAAAATGTTTCATGATGTTTCTTGGGCGCTCCACCACCCCAAGTTGGAATCGACGCTTTTCTTGACGCGCAGTTCCTACACTGATTGCTGTGCCGGTGATGCCCGTTCCCGTGGTGGTGATTGGAGGCACAGTCTGCATGTCTTGTGAAATTATATTTGTTGTATTCCCGAGAAGATAGTAGAGTGAATCACCATCAAAGTTGTATAATCAATATGTATGATATATATACATATATATATATATTGTTCAATCTTTTCTGGACCGTTTGTGCCACAACAGATGGTGCTACATTCTACATGTTCCATACAGTTGGTGAGGAAACATGTTTAATATTTTTGAGCTAAAATTGGTTGGGCACATTTCTTTGCCACAAATGGGGATACATAGGCACATACACATTACATAAAATTGCAAATTATATATATATATATAAATGCTCTTACCTCATACGTATATGTATGTGTATTTTGTGTTTTCATACAATAAGACTAGCCGGCTACTTGAGTTGGTGTTTGTCATGTGTTTCATAGATTGTGTGGGCAAGTCCAGCTTGTCATCTTTCCACAGTTGGGGGTGAGCACATAGGGGCATCCATTCATTCATTCAAAAAACAGTAGTATAAAAATATAGAACATAGAAGGGTCTGAGCCAATTATGTAGTGAAATAATGTAGTGACTATTGTTACCAATATTGGATGCAATAATGTGGTAACGCCATTTCAATCACATAGATGGGTTTGCCCAGAAATGGTGTGTGTGAACCATCTGAATAGATGTAAAACTTCTACCTGGTTTGTCGGTTTTTGAGGTTCTTTCATTTTATTTCATGTCGCAGGGGGGCACAGAAGGCCCATAGAGCTGTGCCCAACGAAGCTCTCTAGGCTGATCACCTGGACGTACCTGCATTCGTTTTGAAACCATTTTCGATGTCAATTTCCAATCTTCGTGAATGGCAACCGGCTAAGCCCAGAACCGGCATGACGTCAGCTTTGATTTTCCGCAGTTTCCAATGTCCATTTCATTTTCTGTACGGTTTTCGCAATCTGTCAAGTGGAGAACGATATGGCTTTGTTGAAAGGGAAGGGTCAGCTTCCAATTTTCTCTAACTTGCCCTGGCTATGGCGATGACTTCTTTCACTGTTTCTCGGGTCCTTTCAGGGACTCACTCCTGTCAGGTTTAAAGGGATTGTTTGTGCACGTAAGATGCATTCCACAACAAAATTTGCAATGACTGTTCTGAGCAAGTGTGTGTTGACATGGCATAGGCATATATTATAATGTATTCCAAATGGAAATTTGAGTGGAACAAATGATAATTAACCAGTGGTTGTAAGGGTACCGAATTTTTCAGGCACCCCGCATGAGTATTTCCAGGACTTGACCCCATGGGTTGCCTCATGACATCTTGCATCGTAGCACAATGCCCCAGTAAAGTTCGAAGTGGGACCTAAAACTGCCATGTTTGTGCATACAGACATGAACTTGTATTTGGATAGTGTTTGAAAATGATTTTGATAAACTCTATCCGCAAATTTGCCTGAGAAATCCTTTTGTTTGATTTCACCGGGGTACTCAACTTGAGTCATGTTGGTACCCTTTCCTGGCTACATCCTCATGATTTGTTGACGATCCCCTCATGATACCCACCTAGGGGTATGGGGCGAGTACTCGGGGACTTCTCACTTGTGGATATCCTAGGATACTGTAAGCGTTCGCTATCACAGGATGTTGAGCAACAATCTTTGTTATCTTGCGTGATGTTTTTCAATGAGTGCTGGTTACCCTTTTTGGGATATCAGGAGCGCCTGATGGAGGGAACACCCAACAGCAGGTACGTTAGGGCAGGGCTGGGAATTCAGTTTGTAACCAATGAGAGGTCAAAATTGTGGTTTATGTTATTCTCTCTGGATCCTTATGGGGAAGCTGAATTAGACGTTGGACATCTGGATTTCAGCAGAGATTTCATTCAAAAACCTCGTTGTTTGGTGGTTGCAATCACTCTTGGACCTGGGTAACAACTTTAAATCAGAGGGGGCCATCCCAACATGAGATTACCAATCCAATTCATGGGCATTTTTTGAAAACTTGGCTCAGGGCGATATTTTGAATTGTCATTTTTTGTTGAAACAACGAACATCCGAAAGCTGCCTGGCGCAGCAAATCGCTTGGGTCCCTGATAAAACATGGGAGTTGACCGCACTAGTGTGGGAAATTGAACCCGCAATTGCTTACTACTTACGGGAAGGGGCCCCCTAGATAGCTAAGTCTGTTTATAGCGTATAACAAATATAACTGAGGTTTGCGGTGAATATATCTACAGCTAAATGGGTTCTTGAACCAACTGATAACTGTGGCACCACATTGCAGCAATGGGATCGTAATGCAAAATCTGCTCCTTCCGATGGGAAGTTGCATTCCCTGTTGGTGTTGCTTTAACCACATGTTTTTGTGCTGGTAGCCCCCTGATAAAAACCAATTCAACTATGGTCAGTTCGTTGCTGTTGACGGGACTGCCCTTGGAGGATGATCCAAAGTTTCCCATGTTTTGGCGGTCTTGATATTACCGATTAGATCCAATCAGATTGTCACTGGTTACTCTATCTTGTATTATCTTGTTTAAGCATGTCAAAAAGCGATACTGAGTACAAAATCAAAGTCTCTCTCCTAAAATAGAGTGCCCCCCCCCAAAAAAAACATAATTATCGCCAGGCAAATTGCCATGTAAAGACTAGGAGGTAAATCCACCATTCCTGGTCAAGTCCGAATCATGAGTTCTGATGATGGCCCCCTCCCAATCACCTCGGTTGTGTCTATAGGAAATTTAGCATTTAATCTGTAAGGAACATGTTTAAAAAATGGGTGCTTCTTAAGCAAGTCTAAGATGATACTCCCCCCTTCACCAAAATTTCAAGTGTTCAGATTTACACAAGTCACTAGAAATTGGGGACTTGAGGCATCCCTCATTTTTGGACACAACCAAGAAGGGTAAATTATTTCGGTAAATTCATACACATCCGTTTAGTGACAGTTTCATCCTTTAAATTGATTCCATCATTTGTTCGTCAACAAATCGACTTGTTGATTGTTAAATCTTCACAAATCCCCCAGATTCACATTTGTGTTGGTTAAATCACCTTTTTTGTTGGAGATATGACGGCCCATTGTTTTCCAACAATCCAAATGTTGGTTGCTTAAATTGAACGTTTTTTTTTCTTAATTAAACCACTCTTTCCTATTCTGGTTGGTGGTTTCAAACATTTTTTACCTTGACACTTGTGAGGTGTCTCGGACCATTCCGTTTGCTGTTCCTTGTCCTTTGCCTGAGATCTCGGCTGTTGGTGGCCATGAGGTTGGTCACAATGAGTCACTTGTTGCACACTCTGTCCCGCTTTTAGCTCCTGCTGTGGCTGTTGCCCCTTTGTCTGAAGAGCAATTGCTTGATCCCCTTGGTGCTTTGTCTGCTTCTCAGCTGATGGAAGTGTTGGGCCCCAAGATCAATAGCATTCCTTTCTTGGATTCAATTCGGAGTCAGTTGATGGTTACTGCTGGTCGGTTGCAAATTTTGGACAAACAAGGTAGTGTGATGGCCGATGATGAGGTTCACTTTCATGTCAAAAGAATGATTGAGGCCAGTGGACGCACTGACATTGCGTTCTTGGATCCTTTGTTGGCCACTGAGGGTACCCGTCGTCCTGTAGCCAAGATGATTCAAGAGTGGTTCGATGGTCAGCGTGGATCCCTCAAAGCCATTGCGTCAGCAGTTTGGGTTGATAAACATTGGGTGCCGTTCTTTTGGACTTGGACCTCTGGCAGGTTGTTGGCTTCGTCTTGGGATGTTGTTCGTGACTCGTGCACACCTCTTGCACTTTTGCACTCTGCTGTTGCTAAAGTTGTTGGTGTTGAGTCTTTCATTGTTCAAGTTACTCACCGTAATTTTGCTCCGGCTGAATTTTGTGGAATTGCTGCGGTCCGGTTCCTTGACTCAATGATTCGTGGCAAAATGCTTCCCACTCAGCTTGATGAGTGCAAAGTGCTCCACCAGGTTGCCAGGGAAATCTTTGTCAAAGAGATCACAGCCTTTGAGCATGTTCCGCGTCCATGGGCATGGGCGAATGGACTTGAGCCCCATGCTCATGCTAGGTTGCTTGATCTCCTTGTGCAGCATGGTGTGCCACCTGAGCAGTGTGATGGTCGGATTTCCTTGATTATCCAGGCATTGGGCTTGGCGGAAGTTCAAAAGGTGTTGACCTCAGCGTCTCCTTGGCGAGGTTTAAAGTCCTTGGCCAATCAGAATCGTCCTGTGTTTCAACTGGTTCTCCCGGCAGAACTTGAAGCGGCCATCCAGGTGAAACAAAATAAGAAAAGCAGGACGGCAGCTCCCAAGCAGGTTGGTCCAAAGTCAGTTCCTGCCAAACCTGTCATGCTGGATCCGGCGAAGTTGGCATTTGAAAAGGGTTTGTTTGTTTCGGAGTCGAACCAGCCATTGAAACAGCTGCAAGTGTCTCAGCTTGGTCCGTTTGCGGAGGGTGTTGCCATTTGCAATCGTCCTATGATTGAGCAATTCTTGAAGACCAATCAAAAGGTTTCTCAGCAATGCCTTGCGGTTTTCATTGTCCATGTTGATGACCTTCCTGATGTTGTTACCTTGTGCTGGTCTCAAATTCGGATTCCTTTGCGTTGCGTGACGAATGGTGAGCCGCTCCTTGTCAGCGGGGTTTTGTTGCAACTTGGTGGAAAGCTTGTGGTGAAAGCTTCGGCTGAGAAGATTGTTGATCCTGCTGTTGCCGCTGCTGCGTGTGTTAAGATTGCAGTCTACCGTGACTCTGTGCTTGGTTCGTGGCAAGATGTTGTTCACAGCCCGATTAAGTACATTCTTCAGCATGTGGTTTGCTTGAACACTTGTCGCCAATCTGACTGCGTGAAAACTTGTGGGATGTGGCATGTGCCGGATGATAGCGATGTGTCTGATGTCATTTTCGACTTGTGGCGTCGGCAGTGGGTTTCCATGGGCTTCAAACCTTGTGATCCTTCCAAGGCTGAGGTTTTCTTGGTCAACATTCGCTATGCCAAGTCTGTGGAGTTGCTGATGCTGAAGAGCTCCGGGGTTGCTGGTATCTTTCTGGAGCCTCGCTCGCTTGATGCCAAGCAGCCTAATCTGGACTTTCAGGTGGTTTGGCTCCCACGTGCCACTCCTGCTGAGGTTCAGCATGCGGCGCAGTGCACAGCGTCAGTCATTGGCATTGTTCGCATGGGTTCCAGGTTTGGAGTGCGGGTTGCAACTTGTGACATGGCTGCAGTCAGTAGCATCCTTCGTCCAGGTACGGTGGTTTTGGCTGCGGGTCCCCGTGTTGAGTTTGAAATGGGCCCCCTTCCTTTTGGCATGGATAGGTCCAGTGTTCATGCCCTGTGTGCCAGCATCAAGTGGAAAGCAAAACCGGTTTCTCCTCTCAGAACAGTGTCTGGCAGTGGTGTGGTTTGGTTGATGCATGCTGCTGACGATCCCGTTGACAACATTGTCACGGCGAAATTTGGTGATGTTGTGATTTCGAAACTTCCGTTGAAAACTTCAAAACCTGTTCCGAATGCATTGATTGCGTCCTCTGCGACCATGAAGCTTTGTGTTGCTGATGACATGGGGAATTGTGGTGATGATCCTTGGCTTGTGGCGGATCCGTGGCAGGCTCCCATTGCCAAGTTGTCGGTCCCTGCTCCGGTGTTGCCTTCTGCTGATCACTTGCGTGAAGCCGAAGCTCGCATTGAATCAGCCATCCTTCAGAAGCTTCAGCCTCAGGTCCCCATGGAGACGGATGAAGCTGAGAAGCGAGTTGACCAGCTGGCGCATGACACGGATGTCCGCTTTCAGTTCCTTGAAAATCAGGTGCAGCAACTGCTCCACCGGCAAGGCAATGTTGAAACCCAAATTACTGAACAGGATCGTCGGCATGATGCGCAGTTGTCTCAGTTCCAATGCCAAGTCTCGGCTCAGATGGAGGCCCAGACGAATCAAATGCAAAGCATGTTCAGTCAGCAGATGACCAAAATTGAAGCTTTGCTTGAAAAGAAAGCTCGCCACGAGTGATGGTGTGGCCGTACCACTGCCAGGCTCAGTGGTGGAGGCCAGGGTTTTTGTTCCAGTGACTCTCCGCTTGGTTTTGATCCGTTGCTTCGGACCTGTGTGGCCCAGTGCTTGGTGATCATACTTTTGTTCGGTTTGGGTCTTCAATTGGCCCTTTGGTTTGAGTCCGTTTTGATTTTGGCGCTGCTTGGGTCGGCTTTGGGGTTGTCGGTCCTTGCTGGGCAGCTTCCTTTTCCTCACAGAGGCTTCAAGAGTTTTGGTGGCATCGGCAATAGCGTTTTGGGGTCGCTCCGGCCCGTTTGGCTTCTCGTTGTCGTTTGGACCTTGCAGTGTCGGATCGGCGAAGCAGCTGTTCCTGGTCCCAATGCTGCGTCTTGGTCGCTTGGGGTTTGCAACCCTTCTGGGTTGATGGGAAAAACACATCTTCTTTCAACTGATGTGGACATTTGGCTTGTGTGTGAAACGCATTTTAGTGTTCATGGTTGTCGCAATTTTGGCAAAAGCTTGCGTGCCATTGCTTCGCCTTTCAAATGGTTTGTGCATGGTGTTGGTGCGCCTGTTCGCTCCATTGCATCTGATCTTGGGAAGTGGACCGGTGTTGGAGTTTTGTCTCAGCATCCTTCCCGGGCGGTTCCTGCGGGTCTTAGTGATGAGTTGCTTGACACTGGCCGTGTTGTGGTTTCTACGACTCATGTTGCTGGCATTTGGCTCACTGGCTTGGTCATGTATGGTGCGCCTACTGGGCCGACGCATCCACAAGCTAAAGCTTTTACCAATCGCATGTTACATCAAGTGGTGGATCGCATTCAGTGCGCCCGTGGGCCCAGGTTCGTGGCGGGCGATTGGAATCATGACTTGGACTCTCTTGAGGCCGTTGGTCGTTTGATTTCGCTTGGATTTGTCGAGGTTCAGGATCTTTACGCCTCTCGATCCGGAATCTGCCCTCGGGCGACGTGCCGTGGCAAGACTCGCCGTGACTTCCTTTTCATCTCTGCTGAGTTGATCCCTGCCTTTCGTATGTGTTGGCTTGATGACCATGCTTGGGTTGATCATTCGGCCCTGGTTGCTGAGTTTGATGCTTCTCCGTCGGCGTTTGTGCAATTTCCTTGGCCCACCCCTCATAAGATCAATTGGGCTGCTGCTGATGCTCACCGGCCTGCAGCACCTGTTGCTGATGCACTTGCCGACCCCAGTGCTGGCTACCGTCGCTTTTGGCAGGAAGTTGAAGCTTCTGCTTCTGCGGTCTTTGCTTCCCAAAACCGGCGGTTGTTGCCCAATCAGTTTGGTCGTGGTTCGCGATTTCAACCGTGTGTTTGTCACCATGTGCCCCCTCCAAAGTGTGGTCGGCGTGGGGAATTGCAGCCTACCTTTCTTGGCCATTCTTGGATCCACTCTATGATGTTTCGTCAAGTGCGTCGTTTGCAGTCATATGCTCGCCTTGCTGCCAGTTTGCAACATTCTCCCTCTCATACTGAACACCGCATTGCCTTGTGGAAATCCATTTTGAATGCGCGTGGCTTTAAGCCCACGTTTGCAGAATGGTGGCATGACTTGGATCGCAATGTTGGCGAACCGTTGAATCTCCCTCTGGTTGCTCCTGGGTCTGCCATGGCTTGTCGTGTTTTTCAGCGGGTGGAGTTTGAGACTCGGAAAATTGAGAATGTCCTTGTCAAACAAACTCGTCGGGCTGCTTCCTTGAAGCGGTCAAGGGATGTGAATGCCTTGTACAAGGTTGTTAAGCGTGACATGCCCCTGCCTGTTGATACTTTGGTCAATCCTTGTCACTTTGTGATTTCCGCTGTCGATCCTGATGATCTCTCTCTTGAAGTTGAGCCAGCTGGTGTTCTTGCTGATCTTCCCACCTTTGTGGGGGGACGTCCTGTTGATCCGATTCATGTTGAACATGATAAGCTGTGGCTCCCTGATGTATCTGGATTCGATGTTGGCGATTCGGTCGTCCAACACCGGGCTGGTGGCCAGTTGCATGACATTTTTGCTGCCTTCTCTGAACATTGGAATGCCTTTTGGCAACGGCATGCTGACATGCCATCGGAAGCTTGGAACAGGGTTTTTGCGTTTGCTGATCGGGTTTTGCGACCTGTTGATGTTCCTCCTGTTGATCTTACCGTGGACTTGTTCCATTCTGTTGTTGCGGGCAAAAAGAATCGTGCTGCCATAGGACTTGATGGTGTATCCAAACTTGACCTTCAGTCTCTTCGCCCTTCTGAGGTTTCTCAAATTTTGGCTTTCTACAAGCATGCTGCTTGCACTGGCACTTGGCCAGAGCAACTGTGTGTTGGAGCGGTCAAGTCTTTGGCAAAATCTGCAAACCCCCTTGGTACTAATGACTATCGACCAATTTGCGTGTTCAGTTTGGTTTACCGTGTCTGGTCTACGATTCAATCCAAATACTGGTTGCACACGTTGGATTCCTTTTGGCATGATGATCTCTTTGGCAGTCGACCTGGCCGCCGCGCGGCCCACCTCTGGCGTGTCATTGTGGATTGCGTTCAGGATTCTTATGTGCATGATGTTGCTCATTCCGGGTTGGTTCTTGACCTTACTAAAGCTTTCAACACGCTGCCGAGAGTTCCTGTGCTGGGACTGGCTCTGAAATGTGGGGTTGATTTTGGGATTGTCCAGGCGTGGGCTGGTTTTCTTGGTGGCATGCAGAGGCGCTTTGTGGTCCGCAATTCTCTTGGGCCCCCAGTCTCCAGCACCTGTGGGGTGCCAGAGGGTTGCGGGCTATCTTGCTTGGCCATGTTGATGATAAACCAGCTTCTTCATTCTTGGCTTGCTGCGTTTGCTCCTAGGGTCCGTTGCTTCAGCTATGTTGACAATTGGGAGCTTGTCTCGACGGATGCTGAATGCTTGTTGCGTGCCAATCGTTCAATCTTGGAGTTCGCTCGCTTGCTTGACTTGACGCTGGATACCTCGAAAACTGTTGCTTGGTCGACTGATCGTGGCATTCGTCGGCACCTTCGCCAATCGGGTTTCACTGTGTCTTTGTCAGGGCGTGACCTGGGGGCCCATGTGGTGTATTCTCGGCAGATCCGGAACCAGACTATCCAGCTTCGGATTTCTGACCTCCAAGACTTCTGGAACAAATTGCGGGGTGCTTTTGGTGCGTACAAGCAAAAGGTTCGTGTTGTGGTTACTGCGGCTTGGCCGCGAATTTTTCATGGAATCAGTGCTAGTGTGCTTGGCTTGAAACACTTTGCTGAACTTCGCACTGAGTTCATGCGTGCGGTTGACGCTGCTCGCCCGCAAGCGAGCCCGTATCTCCACATGATCTTGGAAGGTTTGCATTTGGATCCACAACTCTATGCTATCATTGCGACCTTTCGTGACTTTCGTGACTTTGGGTGCGCTCCTGACCAGCTTGTTACTTTAAATGACGTTGCTGCTGGGCTCGGTGGTGCCCCTAATGGTGTTGCTGAGATTCTCCTCATGCGTGTTCATCAGCTTGGTTGGAAGTTGGGAGTTGATGGCTTAGTCACTGACAGGTTTGGTAGCTTCTTTTTGCACTTGCTTAATTTTTCCGAGCTGCTTCAGCGTGTTGCATGTGCTTGGCAGCTGGTTGTGAGTGAACATGTGAAGCATCGTGCGCCCTTCTCCACATTTCATTTGGTTGATGTTGGTGCCACGACTGTTGACTTGCACTCTCGTGATGCTAGCTCTCAAGGGTCTCTTCGGAAAAATTTGAATGGTGGTGCCTTTGCGAACGATGTCGCTTGGAAATGGTCGGTTAGTGGTGACAAAGCGTGCCGGGCTTGTGGAGTTGAAGATACCTTGTATCACCGGTACTGGCAATGTCCTTCCACCCAACACCTGCGGGATTCTTTGGATCCTCAGGTTCTGTCTGTGCTTGATGACTTGCCTCCTGTCCTGACTGTGCATGGCTGGACTTTGTCGTCCCCTTTTGCTGATGAGTGGCGCTGTCGTCTCATTGCTTTGCCTGATGTTGTCCCATCTTGTGTCTGTGATTTGACTGGCGATGGTCCTTTGCATTTGTTCACTGACGGCAGTTGTTTTTGGCCGTCAGAGCCAGCGTATCGTCTTGCTGCTTGGAGCGTCTGTGTCGCTGCTTCCTGTTCTGGTTCTGACGCTTTCACCAGTCATGTGGCTGGTGGTGGCTGCCTCTCAGGCTTGACTCAGACAGCATTTCGAGCTGAATTGTATGCAGTCTGCGCTGCCTTGACTTATGGTGCGTTGACCTCTCGGCCGATCGTTGTCTATAGTGATTGTAAATCTGTTGTGACTCGAGCGTGTGCTATGCAGCATGGGGTGTGTTGCCATAAACCTAACGTGCATAATTCGGACTTGTGGCAGTGGCTTGCGGATCTTCTTGTGCAGGTAGGTCCCAGGGTGCAGTTTGTCAAGGTGAAGGCCCATGTTGATTTGGCACAGACCTCATCCCATCGAGATTTGTGGCTTGGCTATCACAATCTGTGTGCAGACAGAGCAGCGGTTGTTTGCAATCAGGACCGCGGCAGCAGTTTCTGGGATTTTTGGCGGAAACATGTGGAGCTTGTGAGCAGACATGAGTTTGTTGGTCGTCACATCCGAGATCACATTGTTGCTGTGAACCTGGCTTGGTTTTCTGACCCAGATATGAGGGATGTGGCGCCTGATCAGCCTATTGTTGCCCCCGCTGTACCAGCAGGAGCTGCTGCTCGCCCTGGTGTTTGGGGATGGCAGGAGTCGCTGAGTTTGCCTCGGAAATTTTCTGGGGTTTATGGTGCAGCCTATGGGGATGTGCTTGTGCAATGGTGCAATGGGCTTTTTCTGCCTGGACAAGATGGAGCCCAGTGGGTGTCTTTTGCTGAGCTTTTTGTTGATTTCCAGCGGCATACCGGTCATTTTGGCCCATTGCTCATTTCTGGCAAGTGGCGTAACCCTGCTGTTAATTTGGACTGTTTACCACAGAGGTTCAGCTTTAGGGCTCGGTGCAAGTGGTTTCGTCTGAGCTTGCAGGCGTTGTGGAAAACTGCTCAAGTGACTGTAAGCAGGCAGACACGTCGATCCCAGTCGTCATATTGTATTCATGCTCATGTTGGCTGTGCATTTGTCCAGTGTCGTGCTGATCGACTTCGTCAGACGAATGATGCTATCGTTGCGTTTGCCAAAAAGCCAATTCTTGGTCAGGGCGAAGCACTTGACCAGCTGCCTTGGCAGTTTCACACATGAACGTTGTGTTGATAGATGAAGCTTCGCTGCGAACTTCCTCAGCAAGCTGACGTTGGCGGGGAGTCAAAAAAACATTTTTATTTTCCATTTCATACGTGGGATGTCATCCGAAACCCATTGACGAACTCATCTTTTTCAAGATGGGCACATTGCACCAGCAACCAGTATTGGCTGCATCCCTTTCGACAGCAAAAATCAGCAAGTCACCAGGTCCAACCGATCCAACCCGTGGGACCTGTGGGACCCTTGGGACCCTTGGGACCGTGGAACCCTGCGGGGATGACAGGCGGGCCGAATGGGATTTGGGTGACCAATCTTCCGAGCTTTGCTTAAGGTAAGATATATATACCGTATATACTGACGGACAATGGTTAGAATGCATTTATATCAATAATATATATATACCAATGATTGTTTTATTTTTGACACCCATTATTTTTTAGATAGTTTCGTTGTTTTTACTGGGATATCCAGCATTGGGGGAATCTCTAGGGATGATTTATTGTGTGTCCCAGAAGTGTTGGAGCGCATCGGTTATTTGAACTGACAACTACAGGTGATGCCAGACCATAGTGACATCTTTTGACATAAATTGTCTTATTTTGCCATTGCCTTGGTTTGCTTAAGTGGAATTTGATGTGTTCCCATGGGATAGCTTTTCGGGAACCTTTATGGAATATGTCCTATTTTGGAGGGGGCCCTTAAGCAAATCCAAGTATTTTTGGGAAAACTATAACGGCCTCAGAACGACATCACTATGGATGATGGTGAGGGTTGAGGGAATCATCTACGAAATGTGTGTATTTCCGGTGTGTGAATTGCAAGCATTCGCCCCGATAGGTCATAGTTTCCTTCATTCGTGGACAATATATGAGATGACGGGGTTTCACCATTAATCGCGAATATTCCAGAACAGGAATAAATAGTCATGATGCAAGAGCAGCAACCAATTAGAAGCCAATCAGAAACCAACCTGAATTGGGTTCCATGAAATTGCGGCTGTGGTGCCCATAGTTGGATGGGCATCCCGTGTAGTAGTGGCTGACAAACATGGCTACTACACCCAGCTACAGTGATATCAGTAATAGATATCCCGGTTATAAACAACCAGGCTCAACTAACCAGTTGCTAATGCTATGCGCATATGGGGGTTTCCATACATGGGGGGTACCCTAAAATGGATGGTTTATCATGAAAAACACAATAGTGAATTAATGATTTAGGGGTACCTCGATGTATGGAAAGCTCCATATAGGGGATTGCAATGCATTCACCTTCTGCCAACGTAGTAAGCATCGCTGTTGGCGGGTTGGCGGGAGGGCCAATGCTTAACTGCCATGCTTCGAGGGTTGTTCTAGATATAGGTTACGGGAGATTCCTAGCTTTAATCACTATGTTTGCTTACTATGCCGCTTTACTTCCAATCCCATGCTTGAGAACTAGTTCAGTGTTGCCACCCCATGTTTTTCCATTTGTAAGGGATATTAAATAAAAAACAGAATGACTCGAAAGTATGCAACCAGTAAATGCCAAATATTTGACATGACTTATTCGGGCAACGTGTTAGGGATGTTGACCTGGGAACCAATGTTGGGGTTTTTGTCACCGACCATTGCTCCAATAGCAAAGCGATAGTGGGGCCACTGACGGCTCTGGCATCATCTACTAACAATACATAAGTCCTGTATGATGTAAATGTGTATGCTTAGCAGTTCTCTGGATATTGTTATTGATTGTGTTGCCTTATTTGCTGGTGATTTGTTCATTTCTGCTTCCACGCAGCGAAAAGATTGGCCTGGCCTTGTAAGCCCCATGGCCTTGTAGATTCTCATCGAGATTCATCATAACTTATCCATGTTTATGTGTGTCCTCATTTCAATCAATGCTATGAATTGAACTGGATTGAACTGATATGATTTCACTGTCCATCTCATATTCCTATGGACTTTCTGCATGACCCCTCTACAGATATCTACCGTAAGCGCTTTCCCGCCTGGATCCGGGCAGGAGATGCTGCTACTGAGCTGCAGATGGACTCCTCAATGGATTTTTTAGCAGGGAAAAGTTGTTTGAACCAACAGAAAAGTGGGATTTAACAAGCAAAGACGTGAGTCTAACCAACAAGAATGCATGTTTAACACCACACATTGGATTTTTTTTACCAGCAAAAATGTGAGCTTCACCAGCGAATATGTTTGCTTGACCAACTAAAACTGGATATGAATCGATGGAAATGGTGGTGATATTGTTTTTTCTAGAAATGATGGAAAATCCGCAATACCTCGTGGTCGAATAAAAACACGTTCCTCATTGCAAACATGGCAATTTTTATGCACTTTTAGACAAACCACATTTCCAGCAAAATACCATCTCCCAAACCCAGTGTTGGAGTTCCAGGAAGATTCATGTTAGAATCAAATGGTGATTTTGGTGGTTGAGCATTCAAGCATTAGATGGTAGGAATAACCAATGCTACGGATATGATGACTGTAGCATTGCACAGCTGGTAAACTGGTGTGCATGTGGCGGTTCACCCTCTGGTAATCTAACATGGCTATGGTCCATACCTATTGATGATGTGCCTCGCATTTTAATGGTGGTTGTCCATTTCAAACTGTTGGTTATTACCGTTGCTATAGATGGTTGTGATATTCATTTGGATCCAGTTGTATCCCATATTATATCTCATATCTCACTACGGAGCTGCTTTGGGATGAACTTCTTAGCATGGTGGACTAAGTCTTTGAGACGGCCACAAGAAGTTCGGGTATGGCTTGTTTTGAAGCACTAGACTGGTGATTTAATAGTACTTCGTGGGATTTGCCTAGAGAAAAACGTCATTTTATGTTGATGCTAAGTATAAACAAGCGGTGATTTTATGGGTACATCAGAGGGATATAACTATACAAACATTGTTATTTTATGGTGATTCAATCAGATTGAACCAACACCTACGGGGATATAGGGGATATAATAGGGGTGCAACTAATCATTCATACCCTTTGGGAATAACGAACAGTTTGCTATGGAAAATAACAAGTTTTAACAGGTAATTAGCTATGAACCATTTTCAGTAGCTGTCTTAAATTGCCAGCTGGTACATTCCCCGGTCAGCAGTACTTAGCAATTCTTTGTAAGCTAGTTCAATCCCCATTCTCCTGGTTTGTTCGTGATATATCTCGGTGTCTTGGTAGTATCCATCAAAAAAATGTTGGTCGTATCCTCGTCATCCCATGATTTTTCATCGCCAAACTGTTCCTTTGTGCAGGTCATTATGTCATGGTTTGATATCTTTGATTTGTGGTCCGCCAAATGTTGCTGCAGTAAACTGCTACCCGAGGCCTGGGGCCCCTGGAACTATGGAAGCGGCAACTGGGCCGATGGCCAGAATGACTGGACTTCAGGCGCACCTGTCCACGGTCCATGAGAAAACCACAGGTATTTTTTGGGTAAACCGTGGGAATTGGAAACTTCACCCCAGAAATTGGGAGTTGGACCCTCCAACCTGGTGACTGGTGACACAACGATTTTTCATGATGGGAAACCCTGGGTACTTGATGTTCTTAAGCTTGTAGTTGCTTCCACAATCGGAACCATATCTAGAAATATATACTCATGAAAACGGTGTTGTTGGCATCGAAGATTGGCCATGGAAATGGGAAACACCAAAACTTCACCGAAGGAGCCGGTCACCAGTTGCGGACTACTTGAGAATCAGTTGGATTGGGTTCACTTATCTCTACCTGGAAACTTGGATGGTATTGCCCTAAACTGTCCCCAACGTCACGTTTGATTAGGACATAATACAGGTTGATTAAACAATCAATTGCCAGTGATCATTGATGATCCACAATTGGCTCGCATCCCCATGTTTTTTTGGATAACGTTTCATTTTTTGCTTATTCAAAGGGAATCATAATACCATATCATAAATTGTCCATGTTTCTTGGTGAATTCCCCAACTTCATTTTTATGGATCAAGTTTCTGTGTGTTGCTTACACTTCACTTTTTGGATGTTCAACACGAGTGCACCATTTTGTGTAATTATTGAAATACCATATTGCAGCATAAATCATCCGTTATTCACCTGATTGTCCGCATAAAGATAGTTGACATTTGATGAATTAAATAAAGCACGATAAGGTATCCCCAAATTGTATTAGCCTTATCGTTATTAGTGTTGTCATTAGTGTTATCACCTCCAAATTTCTAGTATGATGGTTTAATTCCGACAACATCATTATCCCCAAACCAATAAGAATATGATAGTGAATCTTCAAAATCCCCATTTGGATTGTTCTGATCCCCTAACAATATCATTATTATCCCCATTTGGCGAAACCTTTGGCTCCCAATACGCCTTGTCCTGTGCTTGGCAGGACATGCTGCTCCGGAGGTGCAGTGAGATGCACACCCAGCAGGAATGGACATAGTTAATCACCAGCTAGGTGAATAATGGATTCTACATGGTTAATGGAGATTAGCGAACCATATTATTTAAGATAATTTAGACAGTTCATATGTTTCTTCAGAAAAGACTTGCATATGATTCAAGCGAAACTACAGAACTGGTGAATGATGGATTACAGAGCTAAACTTGGATATGAATCAAGCAAAACGGCGATATGGGTTTGCCAGATTATGTTCCTCATTAAAATTGCACTTTTTGGGTATCCTGTGTTTTTGGAGAAACAGCATTTCCAGTAGGAATAGCATTACCTTCCGCAACCATTTTTTGAAGTTTTCTGTCCAATTGGTGTTGCCCTGTTTGAAGCTGCAGCCAGGGATGGCATGACCGAGAAATACAGGGTGTGTATTATCATTATCATCATCATCATCATCATCACCATCATCATTATCATTAGTATCATTATAATTATTACTATATAATTATATATACATGTGAGATGACAACAATTGCATCTTGTTGTAGGTGACATGTTCAAACCTACTTAAGATGATAATTCTAGTACAATTCTGATTGACCAAGAACAACCTTTTCATATCTATAGAAGATATATGCCGGATAACCGAGGAATAGCTAGCATCGGTGTAAGCTTCATGGTTGTTTGTTTGAGTGAAACCAGGGTGGTATCTATCTAAATATAATATATATATACATATATATATATATTTACAGACATGTATATAGAGATTGATAGATATACAGATATACGACCCAACTCTCTGTATCCTATGCTTTGCATCCACTATTATTGATGAAGCAAGAAATGACTCAAGGGATATGATTCATGGATGTCTTTTGCTCATACATTCAATGCTGGTTTGGGATGAATGTAAAAGTGGTGTGGAATCGTGGACCATGGTGAACTATATGACCGACTTCAAAGCAACAAGTTCTCCCAGAAGAGCATCGTTCCTCACCTTGATCGTGAAGTACTTATATCATGCTGAGATTGCAGGCATATAGTCATTCCCCGAGTCAACAGCAGTGGGCAGCAAACGCTGCCGTTGAGCCACACACAATGATTGCCAGCATCATTGGTGGTATCCCTAGGTATACCCATTCTCCCGGTTTATACGTGATATATTATATATCTGTTTCTTGCAGTTGTATCCTTGTTCCCTATTTTTTGTTATATCATCGTCATCCCAGGATTGAAACACCAATGTCAAAATTTTCAGGTAATATATTCAGTCAAAAAAAACTGCATATTACCACTTCATGGGTCTTATCTGAAAATAAGGTACCCAAAAATTTGACACGTTTTCACAGCATTTGGGGGATAAACCTATTTTTCCGACACACCTGTATGTGGGTCAAAATCCTTAAGGCACACGAAAAGTTGAACGTTTAGAACAATGACAAGTCTGAAGGAGAGTGTTCTAGGGTCGTGAATGTTGATTCGTAGCCATGATGATGGCAGACGTTGCCAAGGGGATCCACATTTTTGCTGTCGAACTCCACATGATTGCTCGCTAAATCCACATAATTGCCTACTAAATCCACACGTTTGCTGAGTACAGCCTCATTTTTGATGGCTACATCATGCTAGATCCACAATGATTGGCAAAAATCCACATGTGTTCGCGAGGCTTGGGGCCAGGGCCAGAATGCTTGGCAAAATGGAGGCAGGGGTTGAGCAGGTTAGCGAGTATTTGGGAGTCGCTATGGCGATTTAAAAGCCAAAAATGGGAATCCAACCGGTGATTTGACCAATAAATGGTGTTAAACTTGGTTGAGACACGTATTATATTAGTTTTGTTGAACATGTAGGTGTAGGGCAAGCAATTCGGGCATGAATCAACCCACTCAGCTGTTGTATCAACCATCCATTTTGTAAAGTTGATCATTTTGAGCCGTACGGGTGTGTTTGAAAATGGAGAATCCCCGTGATGTGGCAACTTTATTGGGAAATATGATTATGAACCATGGGAGCTTCGGGTAGGCTATTTCGCAGAAAATCATATGAGTGGGTGGATGAAGATTCGCAAAACCAGGAACCGGAATTCGAGGGCTTTGATCTAAAGCCATATGAGGGATACTTTTGGTGACCATACGTACTAGGTACGTCCCAGTTGGCCAGTATTAGCCCCGTAGGTTGCACTTCTAGCTTATTTCATTCGTAGATGTTGCTTGTTTGGGATCCCCCAATGATGAGTAGCACAAAGATCGCTATAGGTCACTAATTCGAGCCATAATTAGAAGATCATCCAGGGTAGTGATATTAACTTCTTATAATTACCCTGCATAGTCAGTCCGGTCACCTGGCGACCTGTACCAGTACAGGATACGGGAGCCAGTTCAGTGGGATGATCCAAAACCCCCTCCCGTTGCGACGTCACCAGGTGAATGTAGTGGTGACTGTCTCCAAATCTCTCTATTTCAGTATGGGGAATTATTGTGGTTTATGAAGATGAGTGAATTGTTTGCCAGTTCGGGTCAGACAAATTGATCGGCAAACTTTGGTATATATATATATATATAGTGTATGTGTGTGTGTGATGAAACTAGTTTTGTAAACATCATCCATGCTCAAGGTGGGTTGCCCTAGTTATAAGTTGGTTTATTTGGTTTCTAACCCACATGAACTCTAGTTATATCTTTCATAATCCCTACTTCACCAAGTTACCAATTTGGCCGTAAAAGGGGTGCCCCACTTTGTGACCTGGTGACATTTGCTGGCCGGAACACTTGCAGGAACTAAACCCCTCAAGCCATAGGTTTCTGCTGGTTTCTTTGTATCGTAACCATATACTGTATGCATATGTACATATTTATATGTAGCAAAATAGTATATAATTAGATCGATAGGTGGATGGATTGATGGATTGATGGATAGATGGATAGATGGATAGATGGATAGATGGATAGATGGATAAATAGATAGATAGATAGATAGATAGATAGGAAGATAGATAGATTGATGGATAGATGGATAGATAGATAGATAGATAGATAGATGGATAGATAGATAGATAGATAGAAAGATAGATAGATAGATAGAGAGACAGAGAGATAGAGAGATAGAGAGAGAGAGAGGGTTCGTTGATCATTCTGTTAGTCAGATGACAAGTGTACTTTGTGTGTTTTTGGATCTTGCTATACGGTACCGTTTTTGACTAATGGCGAAAGATATACAGATACTCCCTAGAGTTGAATGGGTTTGTAGAACCTTCACCCATACTTCCCACTGTTTCAGAATGTTCAACGCATCTTTGTGGGTCTCTCAGCAGCCCATCTTCCAGATTCCGGGCCTCAGAAACTGAAACCAGAGAAGTTACATGGTGAATTTCAGATGTCACCAAGAATCACGGGATAGAAGCAAACGGGTCTATTATTGCATAAATAGTGTTTTACCAATGATCCGTGAATAATGGTGAATAATGACCCTCCAGTGTCATCAAACATCACAAGGTGGAAAATCCCCGAACTGAATGGAGGTTTAAAGGGGAACTCATCAATGAATTGGTGATCTTCCACCAAGTCATGGTTGATTTCCGTCATGGTGGGTTGACCTGAACAACCATGATGGTAATTGGAGCATTTTGAACACACTAGCTTGGTTGTAATATATATATATTATATCAGATTAAATCCCATATTCCACTAGCTGGGTGGTGAAATCCAAATGTTGATCCAACTTCCTCTGCCTGCATGTTTTGTTCTTGATGAATCTCCCCATTTGGTGGTGAAATCCAGCAGGCAACGGAGGGGATGCAGCAAAAGACCTGCTGGACGTGGCCTACGACTATCAGGCGATGGGTTTTACGGCGTATGGACCAATTTACCAAAGAAAAAAAGTGTTTTAATGGGGTTTTAATGGAACATCCAACAATGATGTGGGGATTTGGAACTGGAACTTTCGGGATTGAAATCAACAATTGGGATTTCACCAATGCAAAAACAATGTGAATTAATCAATGAATGATGGATGTGGATTGGTCCTTAAACATGTGTGCGCCTAACTTCTGGCAATGATCATCAGGAAATAATGATTCACAACTGGATTTAGGGGATCATATACCCTCCGGCAATCAAATGTGGCGATCAAAGGTTTTAATGGGGAAATCATCTATAAATGGATTGGCAGGGGGGTCAAGAAGCAAAACAATTTGTGCGTTATCCAGTAACTCGTGGTGATTTGATACGGGACAGAAAGGGATTTAGGTCAGAATGATGATTTTTGCCGGTGAACATTAGGGATTTGGCCAACTAAAATAGGGGAGATGTTAAGCAACATAGGGAATTCAACCAATATGATGGGATATAATTGTATATGAAGGGAATATATAACCAACTTGATATGTGCAACATGGTCAAGTTGCCTGGGGGACCAGGGGCCCCTGGTCTTCCCAGCAGGATGGGATTCCTTGTAATGATCGGTGTATGAAGGTTCAGCCCTGTTTTCATGAAGAGACAACCCCCTTTCTGTATCATGTTATTCACAACATACCCCAGGTTGACTCCGTGCGTGCTCTGGTTCAGCTACTCCAAGATGTGTTGGCTGACAAGAGTGCGGAGAAGGAGTATGGCCACTGGGTTAGATCCAGGTCTCGAGAGGTCTTAGAAATCTTTGGGGAAATCTGTTTTTTTTTACATATACAGCATCATATACAGTAGGAACTAAAGATTAAATCCAAAGGCTTTGGGTTTGAACATAGACCTTTTTTCTGGAGTTCATGAATAAGCTGCCACAGAAACAGGTGTAAAGACTATTTGGATCCGAAAAATATCAAGAAATACAAACCAGTCATGAAAAAAGTTGAGACATCACACAACTGTTGACGTTGTTCTTTGAGTTTTTTTGCATGATTGTTGGTTTCAACTCAAACAAAAAACCATCGTTGACCATTCCTATTGGGGGAGCTTTTCGCAGCAAGGGATTGTTTACAGCCCCACTTCTTGGTGGGCCAACTTTCAATATCGCTGGTTAGACAGGCTCAATGATGTGGTGCTCTTTCGGCGGGGTTTCATGTGTTTGGTTTATACTAGATCTGTGTACGGAGTATAGCAACTACAAGAGGAATAGAACCAACAAACGCTGATCGAAGTGGTAAGACGGGGGGCACGATCCAGCAAAAAATGGGGGATGAAGCTGCAAAACAACAACAGTGGCAAATCGTCCACCACTAATACCTTGCGAATGGATGAGTCCGTGGCCATTTTGGGAGTTCAACATGTTTTCATAGGCGTTGATATCGCGCCAAGGGACTGGTTAGTATGGTTGGTTACGGGGCGAGGCGTCCAACGCGCTATGCAAGGCAGATTTGAAACAGCAAATGACGGTATTCATTGCTCAACACCTCCATTCCACCCATACCGAGGATTTGTGATGTGGATGATCAGCAACAACGAAGTCTTTGTAACATATGATCATATGATAAATAGCCAGCCCAACTGCATATCACACCTGCAGATCACACCTGCAGATCAACCAACAAGAATGATATGCCATGACCAACCACACGATTTCTTGTCTTCGCACTTAAACCAACATTGTGGTTTATCACCATCTTTGCTGAGGAAACCACATTTTGAGCGGATGAAATCGCCGCCACTGCTGGATAAACCCACCATTTTAACCATTTGTACCCATGTTGGTCAACTTTTATCATGCCTTCTCCATGGTTTTCTCCATTGTTTTCCTCACTTTTCGACCACTCTCTTCCCTAATCTTCGCCGAGGCCAGGGCAAGAATCCCCCGTGCCACCGGTATGCCTTGCCGGACGAGGGCGCGAAAATGCTGCTCCGCTGGCTGAATGACACGGCGGCCAAGGCATGTTGGGCCATGGAGCAGGAGGCCTCAGGACCCCGGTGCTGCTGAATTTTCTGGGTGCCAGTGATGTTTGTATATTAGTTGCTTCATGAACTTCATCAACTAACTAGAAACTAACTGTAGTTACGATATAGTTATATTAAGTCATATCCCATAAGCCTACTTAATCAAGTTGCAAACCAACTCAGCTGTCTAGGAGGCCCCGCCTTGCAAATATCAGTTGAGATGTTTGATACAGATGGATGTTTGATATGATTCTGCTGGCTGCTTGGTGAAATTCGGTTTAACCCGCTTTTACCCGGGGAATATTTGTGAGTAATGGTGAATGGTAGTTGTTAGATTATGTGAATGCGACAGATGTACTGTGTGATTGCTATTTTAAGCAAAGGGAATATAGATAGACTGACGATAGTTCTTTAAACGGGAATCTGTGGCGAATCCGAGATTGTCCATGCTTTGCCATGGCAGTTGTTGAAAAAAAGGCAGCCTCAGAGATTCGTAGGTCTGATGAAGGCAAAACAACAACTAGGTAGACCGACTGGTGCAGGGGAGGGGAAAAAATGTCTTTACTTAACACACTAAAGGAGCAAAAAACGAGTGGTTTCCTTTGAAAGGTATCTGCCATTAGCATCCATTAGCCACGACAACAGCCTACAACAATAAGGATTTTACAACAGGGACTGATGGTGGCCAATAATCTTTTGAGCAGCAGAATCAATAAAAGTAAATCCGTTGTTTTGGTTGATTCAATCACCATGTTTGCCATGTACTGTAAATATTGTTGTTAATTGAATCACAGTGTTTTGCTTGGAATTCCAAACTTTTTGTTGATTAAATTACCATGTTTGCAAATGTTTGCCACGTAAAATCATCTATCTATATAGATAGATTAGATAGATAGATAGATAGATAGATAGATCGATCGATCGATCGATAGATAGATAGATAGATAGATAGGTAGATAGATAGATAGATAGATTAATTAGATAGATAGATAGATAGATAGATACTTGTTTGATTAGATCATCATTTTAGCCGGTAAAACCCCCAGTTCTCACGCAATGTTGAAACTCAGTGACTTTCCTGGCAAGCCCTGAGGCCCTTTGCCGTGGAGGACCGATTCAAGCCAGTGCCAAGTGGACGGCTGACGACGCCTGGTTGAGCCACTTCCGGGGGAGGGAAAATTGCCACTGGCACTTGGATGTTTTGGGGGATTCTTGAATGGATTTGGATGATTTTGGATGATTGCTTCTTAATTTTGGTGGATTTGGATGGATTTTGTTTGATTGGTTATGGATTATTCAGATCAAACCTTGAGGAAGATAGGTGGAGATAGTGGATGGTGGCACCCGGCCCCTGTTGTGCGCCGTAGTGTGGTTTGAGGGCATCGTGGAGCAGGTAGATCCAGGTTGGGCTGCTGATTTGAAGCATTTGCATGCGGTGCAGACGGCTTTTCATATCACAACTGTATCATGACCGTGACCAACGGTTGACCAACGATGGTGAATGAAAGGCTGAGTCCCAACAAACATGGGGCGATTTGGTGGGAAAATCAGAAAAAAATCTCCTGGGTTTGCCATGGTTTTAAAACATGTGCTGATCAGAGCTGGCTCCTGAATGTCCTTTGATCCAGCACTGCGGACATCAATCATGTGGGAAAGGGAATAGTAAACCGTCCCAGGAAGCAACCATTTGGGGTCATGATACATAATGCCAAAAAAGGTATATATAGCAAATTTCATAAACCCCAATTGGGGATGGTCGATGGCATTTGGTTTACCTCATTGACCATAATAATTGGATATGATATAATGATAAACAAATATATCCAAATATTTGTTCGTATTCCCACTTGATGATTAAAGAAAGGTGTTATTCATCAATTCCTATCCCTAGTTACTTGCGATTATGATTAGTTCATACTATCCCTGAATAATGCCAGTGAGGCAACATCTGAGCAGTGGCTGCTGGTTGACCCCTGTTGGTTGAAGATTGGTTCGTGGACACCTGCTTTCATTGTGGAAATCGCACTTGTAACATCCTGGAAAAGCTGTTTCTATTTTTTTTGGAACCCCTATATATTGGGGATTATCATCATCCATTCTGGGAATCCCGTTCCTAACAAAGCAGTAGATGAAATAATGTTGCGGGTTTTGAACAATGCTCATCTGGATCTTCTGATTCACCATTGGTTACACCTTCAGGATTGTTGTGTTTGGAAAGGGAAGGGTAATTTAGTGCAAGTTATTTTTTGGGAAAGACTTCAGCCAAAACCAAGATCAGGGGTAATTTCAAAACAGGATACCCTAAAGTCCAGTGGTTTAAACCTCATGTTCCCCTCATGGCGGTTTTGGGTCATGGTGAACTCCAGATGTTGCCTTTCAATCATGTATTATATATACATATTGCTACTTGAGTTCCATTTATTCTATAATTCACAACACTGCTCCATGGCTAATCACCAATCAAATGACAAGTTCACTTCAATGGTACGGACACTGGTCATTCTAGGTCCTGTGACAATCTCTGGCAAGTCCTTGGGTAATTGGGGGATGGTTCATGTCATTGGCTAGACCACATGTGAATATATTTCATGGTTTTACCCATTGATTATATATTACATGGATATTTCATAGCATGTTCACATATATCATTGGGTATTTCATGGTTGAGCCAATGTGTTGTTCTTACAATGGGGAATATCTAACATGGGGGAATATGATGAGCACTGTTATTTTACAGCCTTTTGCCTCACTGATGGTGGCTCACCCCACTTTGTGAGTGGGCTAGTTCATTCCACTTGTAAGTCTTAAAGTAGGGTAATAGTAGGCTTCGTCCAGTTATGTCACCAGGGTGCGCTAACCCTCTTACTATTTGGGTGGAACCACTAAGTATATGACTTCTTATCAAATTCCCATACTACATTATTTCTCTTGCAACGCTTCAAGTCAGCTTAGGGAATGATTCCCATATATTCTCATTTGTCCAGACGCTAACTCCTCAATTTTCCCGCCTAGCCCATGGAAATTCGCCCATTCAGGAAGACAATGGAGCGTCTCGTGGCACAAATCACCTCAGCATGCCACTGGGACTTGACTGTGCATGGCCACCTATAGCGTTGTTTTAATGGTTGTGTATATGGGTTTGTCTGGAAAGAGGCTGCCCTTCAAGTCTCTGGTGGATCATATGATCTTGTAATGCAATTTTGGTGACTACACCCCCTTTTTAGACAGACCCATATCTATAGATCTATAGCAACCACCAAAGGTTGATAGAGAAGTGTTGGCAACCTGGAAACAATACTTAGGCAAGAGTTACGGTAAGAGATAAAATTTCTCACCACCATCACTTTTCAGCATCTTAACTTAGGGGTTGCTATGTATCATCTATATCATTGTATGTCTATATACAACATGCATTACCCTGTTTGTTTAGATACACAGAGACCCTGCGATTCTTTCGGATGACATAGCTGACATAACCCAGTTTGGGGTGAAAAAATCACACCGCTCTTGTTGGCAACAGCTGTGTTTGCTGTGCTCAAAACACCCAGATTTTCAGATTTTCTACTATATAAGGACACGGAATGTGGATATGGCCCCTGGATTTTGGTTCATTTTTGCTAGTAAACAAGCCATTTTTAATATAAACCCTCAGATCTTTATGGGTTCTTTCAGCTGCAAGTTTCAGAAATGGCCAGCCATGCACAAAATGGTGATCGCCGGAACTATATATGTTGTTGCTTCTATCCCTTCATTGATCATTGTTTGTCGCGTTCCAAGTATTGTTGGCTAAATCCAGCTTGATGCTTAAACCATCATGTTTGTTTTCTATCACTGTTGGTGCTTCAACCCAGGTGTGCTGCAGCTGCTGTGCACAATTTACTTTTGGCGTCTAGGTTTTAGTAGGGAATTTTGGGAAACTGCTGCCCCATTCATTCAGAGTTTCAGTCCCAAATGGCAAAACATGCCAATTTTTTTTTGTGCACATTCGTAACTTGGATTTGTTTAAAGTTATTGGGACTTATGGGATCGTGTCTAGTGACTAGTGGATATTGTATTTATCTCTAATCTAGGATAATAATCCCAAGTTATAAGTTATACCCATCCAGTGTTTGGTTCTTATTAACAAGTGGTTTTCAACTTCAATCGTGTAATATCATGTATAAGTCTAGTTCAATAGCATCTACAGTCACCGACAGAATTATGGAAAAAAAAAACGTTTCAATTTACAGGCGCCGCCTGTCTATGATAGAAAAGTTACGAACCTTTTTTTTTCCATAATTATTGTTTCCATAATTATTTTTTTTCCATAATTCTGTCGGTGACTGTATGTCCATCGATTCGCAATTTGAATGCATTTTAAGGGGGAATATTGAATTATAGAAAATATGTGTCTAAAGATCTGGTATATGCCCCTAAGTCTTCCATTGATATACATAATATCATGTGATGTTCGCAATTTGAATGCATTTTAAGGGAGAATATTGAATTATAGAAAATATGTGTCTAAAGATCTGGTATATGCCCCTAAAGCCTGCCATTGACGTACATAATATCTGGATGTTTCCCTTTGCCAAGCCACCAATTGGGTTGATACTACATACTTGCATTTGCATACATATTTTCATAACCCCAAAAAAAAACGGGTTTGAATTGTGGATCCATGACATTTCCAACAGGTGGAGCCCCAAACATTAATTATGGAAAAAAATAATTATGGAAGAACCGGTCAATCTGCCCTAGCCCCCTGATTTCACAGGAAAAATCAATTATGGAAATAATGGCCACCTCCAAGAATTATGGAAAAAAAAGGTTCGGATCACTTCCGGGATATTTTGAACCCTTATGGGGAAAAATCTAATTATGGAAAAATCGGACGCAGGCGCCGCCTGTCTAAGTTGAACGTTTTGTTTTTACATAATTTTGTCGGCGACCATACTGGTGTCAATTTCTGTTGAGTCTCTGGTAACCCAACATAGCTATTGAAAATGACCATGTATAGTTGATGTTAGGAAAATGCTGATTTTCCACAATTAGCTATTTTTTCGTGTACCATTTTGGGTATGTTTTTGATTTCAACTTTCATGTTTTGTGTTCCACCGAAGAAGCTGGTGCCATGGTGCCAGGCGAGGCGAAAGAGAGATGTGTCATGCGAGCACAGCTGCTTTCCTCCTTGACAAAGGCGCGCTGGCCTTTGCGGCTTCGCTTCGCCTGTGCTTCGGTGAGACGAAAACGAACTGGATGGGTACATAATGGGTGTAGATATACTATGATATACTGGGACAAATTGGAATGCAGATAGAATATTGATAGAGTGGGGATATAGACTGGGTAAACGGGTAGAGAATCTGGATGAATTTGATCACGACCTTATGTCCCGATGTCACTATTTGAAAACAATAAGTGTTAGGATTGGGGGGAATCATCCGGTCAGCGTGGTGAATCACTTAATTTTGTTTCCAGACAGTGGATAAGTATTAATGTATATTATATATATATACACATATAAAGTCATCCTGAAGTAGATAGAATATGGAATGTTAGTTCAGAGATCTTTCCGCATTCTTGAGGGCTTTGAAATGTTCATATTGTATCTACTCCAGGATTATATATATATATAATTACGTATATTTTATATTCATGGGAAGAAGAGACAATGATGGATATTATGTACAGAACTGGATGAGTAGTTTAACACAAACTGTATAATATATTATGTGTGTGTTTGATTTTTGCCAGAATAGGGGTTACAAAGCCCAAACCAGCTGAACACAGTTGTTGAGATTGACTTTTATTCCCGCTCTGACGAAGATTGTTTCTTCAATGCATATGTGTTGATTCTTTTTTGGGAGTTCATCAAGTTTGGCTTTTATTCATTAATATGAACATGAAGATTTCAGTGGAATTTGATCACCACCTCCTGGCATTTGTCTCAGAACTGTTGAATCGAAAAACGCCATTTTGTTCCTCTCCGGCAACCAATGTGGTTCTAAAGCTGGCGACCACAGAATCATAGTCCAATTGCCTTGCCATGTGACACTGTTTCACAATATAGATCGATATCGTAAGGACATCACCAGGGCTATTTAGCTGGAATGGTTCACCATGGTTCGCCCAAAGAAATGTGCAAGTTCGACGCCAAAGGCACATCTCATGTCTATCATGTTTGCGTGGTTGATATGCGTATCAATGTTGGTCAGTTAAACCCTCAACTCATGTTCATCATTGCATATGTTTGCTTCTTGGCTCTTCTTGCTGCTGAAATTCGTATGTCTTGCTGAGTAAACCTTTTGTTGTGGGGTGAGGTCAGCCATGTTTTGCTTCCGGCACGGTCCCGTCCGCCAGGCTCTGATTTGCCTCGTGGCCACTTGGTTTTGCAGCGGTTTTGGGGCCAGGTTTTTGTTCGCCAACAAGCAGCTGAAATAAGCAGCAAGTGTGTGATTTAACCTGGGATGAGATCACCTGGGACAAATGTCGAATTCCTAGTGGAAAAAATGTTGTTCCAAACATAAATGCTTTCACGAGAACAAAATGGTGATTTTGCCACTTGAAGCGAGCACCCGTTGGAATTGTTCATGGGAAATAATGGGGGTTATCTCAGGATAGGTGATTGGTTGTATGGGGGTTGACCCCACAATTTTTTTGGTGCAGTATTTCAGTGTGGACAAAACTTCGATCATCATCCTCGATTCCAAGGGATTGGTTTGGTTTGGCTGAGAGGACATTTTTGAGCCATTCATTGAGGATTAGAGGATAGGGACTATGGATAACCATGGGTCAACACATATCAACACCGCGGTACCTTGTGGATAGCGAACATCAGATTTGCTCGTAAATGGAGGTGCATCCCCCAAGACGTGATATCCTGAGTTTCGATGGGATATAGGAAAGCAAGTTTCTAGGTCTGTCATCGATGTTCTTTTCTCCGAGATTGGTACCCCACCCCAAACAACACCTTTGAATCGCTGCAGATATACAGTCTTTTCTGGGATCTCTCCAATCGTGTTGCGACACTGCATCCTCATGCATCCTCCATGTTGGCAGAACATAGTGTCTGTGACTAAGGTTACACACGCTTGGCCATGATTTGGGTGTCCTCAGTTTTGACCACTCCGTATCCCCAGGACTCCACAGTCTACACGATCAAGACCCCAGCGTGCCCTGGTGAACAGCGATGGCGCCAGGTGTCAGTACTTACCATGGACCCTGCCATGAGTTACAGCTGTAACACTACTTTCCATAACCAGAAAATTAAACAATTCTCCCGGAAAGAGACCCCAAACAGTGTGCTTTAGGAAATGAAGGGTAAAGTAAAGGGAGGAGAAACAGAAGAGTAGACATGAATCAAGTGGGTTTTTTAGGTGAGGCCACGGAACAGAGCTACGCAGCCGCATTTTTTCAGTCCTGAAGCGGCGCATCGTGGTCAAACTCACTAGACAAGATCTTTGAGCAAGATCTCTGCGCTCTTCACCAGATCTCTGTAAAACCTGTAAAAGAGGTCTCCTGGCAAGATCTCTGTACAAGATCTCTATAAGAGCTCTCTCTGCACAGATCTCTTGAAGAGGTCTCTTGGAAAGATCTGCGAACAAGATCTCCATGAGAGGTGTCTTGGAGAGATCTCTGTGCAAGCTCCCTAAAAGAGGTCGCTTGGCAGTTGGCAGACACGAGGACATGTCACAAAAGCCAGTATAGAGGGGAAAATGCTGGACGCTACTCCCGCGGCGAGCATTTTGGGCAAGCCTGCGCAGTCAAAATGCACATGGACATGTCACTAGAGCGATTCTATGTGGAAATTTAGAGGGAAAATGCCAAACGCCCCTCCCAGGGACATCGTTTTGTTACTGCCTGCGCAGTCGAAATGGCCATGGACATTTCACAAGAGCCATTTTGTGTGGAAATTTACAGGGATAATTCCGGACGCTTCGGATACCACCTCGATCGAACACCGGGCCTTAACTGTTGCCGTAATGGACACACTGTTTGGGGAAAAACATGCTGATTCTCAGGGTCTGTGATAGTTGAGGAGATGGTATACCTGGGACGGCAGTTATCTAAGATACCCCGGTTCCAAAACTCTTTTGTACTAGTTTCAGGGAGTCACTGAACCCTTTTTTTTGTGTTTGTTCATACAACAAATGACATGGTTCCAGAAAGTCTACTTGTATCCGAGGTTGGAGCCAATTTCGCAGCAAAGATGTGGATCGACCCATTAACACCCCCTGCCTAGCATATAACATCTCTAAACAAAATGTTTTCTGTTCATGTTTCAGATGGTCACCAAACTTGAGTTCTAAACCCATATGCATATCAGGGATTCTTTCCAAGGCTCAAAGCCCAAGAGCCAATAGATTGAGTTGATCTACCCTCCGGTCATCAAACACGGCTAGCTGGAAACTCCCCGAACAAATTGTGTTTCTAATGAGGAAACCAATGAAAACCATCTAGATTTAAATAGTGGATTGTCCATTGCAATGTTCCCAATGCTTATCTATAAATGGGGAAATTTGCATTGCAATGTTTGATTCCCGGAGGGTAAGAGTCCTTCCCGATGCTTGAGGTTGTGAGGATTGTACATGACCATGGCCACTTTTACAACAAAAACAGCCATTTTGGGATGAAATAGATTCAGACACATTTAGATCAAACCTAAACCTGCAACGTATACCAGCAACATTATGACACATGTTTTTTGCATGGTTGCTGGTTCTCAGGGTTTCGGGAATAAGACCGAACCCTTGCGGAAATGCTGAGAGAAACCACGTCGAATTGAAGACAGTATTTTCCCACATGTACAAGGTGGCCCCAAAAAACAAACTAAGTTGGTATATATATATTATTATATAATTATATGTTTTGAATGTGTGTGTATATATATATAACTAATGTCTTTGGGGTATCCCCCCAGCCACAAACAGCCCATAGTGGAGGTCAAATGAGGAACCAAAACTAGGAATGATTTCTGATCCTGGTGCTGACTGTTAGTGGTTTGGCGGGTAGCCCGACACGTAACCGATTCCTCACACATGTTTGAATTGGTGCCATTATGCTTTTGGGGATCATCTTAGTTTTGTTTTTTTGCCAGCTTGAACTTTGTAAATAGATCAAAAACAATCATATTGCAAGATCACAAAATGATCATATTTTGTTGCTTAAACACATGTTCTTCCAAATGCTATGTGTATTCGGGTCAATTTTTTTGCCCGTTTTTTTTTTGTCCGTCTGAGGAAGACGATCGAGGCAGGGTGGAACACATCCATGAGTTTCAGCCTAGGAGATGGGCAGGCGATGAATGTAAGTCAGAGGATACGGTCGTTTTACCACAAGTTGAATGAGGTACTGTGTACAAGTGTTTGTGGGGGAACCGTGGTTAATTGAGGTGTGTGTTTTTTTTGTTTTTTTTTTTAACGCGGTTTACTCTACTTACGTTTTTTGTTTTTAACTTGCTAACTGAGTCATAAAATACAAACTTGTTTTCCCCAATTGAGCAGTGTTGAGTCCTGTTGGGTGATTCATCCTAGTGGGTTTATACTACCCAAAATATTGGGGATTATCACAACCCTGTTTCACGTTTGATTGGCATTGATGAGTACATAATCTGTATTTATTACATGGCATGATATTATATAACATTATATGATATTATATGATATGAAATTATACGATATTGTATAATAATTTGTTATATTACATTATATTGCAATATAATTATATACTGCATTATTTTGTGTTATATTATATCAAATTTTATTGTAATGTATTATATTTGATAGAATATGTCCATACCATAATATAGTATATAGTATAACATAGTATATTATATCATATCAGATTATATTGTATTTTAATGTATTACATTATTTTGCATTACATACATTATAGTATATTATCATATCATACGTTATCATATCATGTCATATCGCATCATATTATATTATGTTTTATTATATTATATTCCCATTTATTTTATTATTATTTTTTATTTTATTTTATTATATTATATTATGTTATATTATATTTTATTATATTATATTATATTATATTATATTTTATTATACTTTATTATATGATATTATATTTTATTTCCCCACCTGCCAGGTGAGGGTTGTTAGATTTTATGTCAGTTGCCTCCTCCTCCTCCTCCTCCTTCTCCTCCTCCTCCTCTCCTCCTCCTCCTCGTCCTCCTCGTCGTCCTCGTCGTCCTCGTCGTCCTCGTCGTCCTCGTCGTCCTTGCTCAACTGCGACCCGCGATCCACAGTGTTCTCTGCCGGACCTCAACCACGACCATCCACGCCCAGTGTTCCCTGCCGGACCTCAACCACGACCATCCACGCCCAATGTTCCCTGCCGGACCTCAACCACGACCATCCTCGCCCAGTGTTCCCTGCCGGACCTCAACCACGACCATCCACGCCCAGTGTTCCCTGCCGGACCTCAACCGCGAGTATCCACGCCAAGTGTTCCCTGCCGGACCTCATGTAGGAAGATATGGGACAAAGAATGTGCAGAAGAAAGTTAGAAAGAATGTCAGAAAGAATGTCAGAAGATATGCCAGAAGATATGCCAGATAGAATAGCCAGATAATATGCCAGAAGATATGCCAGATAGAATGCCAGATAGAATGCCAGAAGATTTGCCAGATAGAATGCCAGAAAATATGCCAGAAGATATGCCAGATAGATATGCCAGATAGATATGCCAGAAGATATGCCAGAAGATATGCCAGAAGATATGTCAGAATAGAGAAGATATGTCAGATAGAATGCCAGAAGATATGTCACCAGATAGCCAGATGCCAGAAGATATGTCAGATAGAGTGCCAGAAGATATGCCAGATAGAATGGCCAGAAGATATGCCAGAAGATATGCCAGATCATATGCCAGAAGATATGCCAGATAGAATGCCAAATAGAATGTCAGAAGATATGTCAGATAGAATGCCAGAAGATTTGCCAGTAAGAAAATGTATAAATGTCATGGTGGGGATCACACGAAGTAAAGTAATTTATTATATTATATTTTGTTTTATATTATATGATATGATATGATATTATATTATATTATATTGCATGTATTGATGAGTATACACCCATTAATATATATATATACTGCATGGAATCCTTGTATACCGGCCAACCAGTCTTACCCAACTGTTTCAGTGAAACCACTGGAGTACTGGACAACAGTTCTTGATTCAAGAGAACAAATTGCAGAAGTACAGTCTTTTTAATCAGCATAAATAGAGGTCTGTATATCTATTTCATATATGGTGTTTTGCATTTATTTTAAGTGCATGTATACATATACAGGTACATATTACTGTATGTGGTTCCTATAGTTCGGAGCCATGGATTCAGAATCAATTTTCAAAGCTCCGTTTGGAGCGAAGGAACCACGGAATGTTGATTCTTCGGCTTCAAGATCTATGGGATCCATTGAATGGTTGACAGCAACCAAAACATTGAATGGTTGATTTCGGTCATCCCTGTGCTGAAAAATGCCAAAGTATCAGCAAGTCTCAGGTTTTTGAAAAGGGTTGTAATAAAATGCCAAAAGCATTATACATAGCATTATATTATATTATATTACATTATTTTGCTGAAAACAAAATATCAGCAAGTCTCAGGTTTTCGAAACAATGCTAGTTGGTAGACCAACATAGCAATAGAATGTCTGCCATCATGTCATGATCATATGAATTTTGTTTGGCTGGTTATGGACCTCTCATGTTTGCTGGTGCAACCGATCGTGCAACCCCTCATCTATGTTTTTTTTTGCATTGATTCTCAGGTTTTGCTGGTTAATCACATATGTTCCTGCTAACGCGTTTCTTTCGCAGTGTTTCCTGTACAATTGTATTCCCATCAAATCCAATGTGTTTGCTGGTTGAGCCCGCATTTGTGTATTTAAGTACTTTTGTTCTAGTTCATTTGCTCTCCTTGCTTTACACTTCACACCTGCATGTTTTACTGGTTGAATGCAGATTTCTAAGGTCATGCTGTTCCCCCATCAGCCCATTTGAATCCCAAGCCAGGCTTTGATTCCTGTCCGGAGACCCGTGTTCGGCTTGCGGTGCTATCGGCTTGGCAGTTGTGGGTGCAGGACTGTCGGATTTAGGAATATGTTGCAGGAATTACATGAGATTTTATGGGATCCTAATATTAAATGCTCCCAAGAAATCATGGTGGATGTAGGGGGACAATCCTGGCAAAGTGCACTGGACTTAACATGCTGGTCAGTTGCACTGAAATTTTCAAAACAAACATTGGATATCAACCCAACAATGAGATCTCAGCCCATTGGAATGTTCCCTGAAACTTGCGACTATGGATAAACCCGTGAATTGTGAATCCACTCAACGAAGCAGTATAGGATTGAAGAACAACACTCGCGAATTGCAATGGGACTCACGTTGATGTTACCCAAGTCAATTGAGATGAATCTTAAGTAAAGCCAAGCATAGTGACCTCCATGGCCAACCATTGAGATTCCCAGTACTTGTAGCCAAAGATGGGGAAGGCAACCAAGCTAAGCAAGCCCCATAAATGATGATAACCGTAATAGTTGGGAATCCATTAATAATATCATGTTTTGGAATTATGATAAAACATCTAGCCATTGTTGGTTGATGAGTATTTGGCATGTGTTTGTTGTGGGGAATATCCATGTATAATCCCCCGAAGTAGATAGTATATAGGATGTTAGAACATAGCTCCCAATTAGTGAGCTGTTTGACATTTCCATATGTTCTATCCATTCCAGCATTACTTACATACATACATACATACACACACATACCTACCTACGTACGTACGCACATACATTCAACATATATACATGTATATACATGTATGTATGTATGTATGTATGTATGTATGTATGTATGTATGTATGTATGTATGTATGTATGTATGTATGTATGTATGTATGTATGTATGTATGTATATATATATAATATAATATATATATATATACACATACACATATAGTTTGGATATGCGTGGGTTATTGCCTTCCACCAATTCACACTATGGGTAAAGAGGGGGGGCCCTGGGGCTGGTGGTGGCTGGTGGCTAACAGGGTACTCAGTAGTGACAAGGTTGACGCAAAAAATGAGTGTTTTCAACTGATCCTATCTCCCTAAGATTAAACACCACCCAGAAGACATGGTTTAGAAGGGGATTTACACATAGATGAGACCATTTAGGGGGGTGTTTAATGTTAGGATGATGGGATTATACCTTTATTTGACGTTTGTTTTAGACCGACTTTCAAACATTACCACGATACCACGGTCTTACTTCGGCAGGGGTACCGGAATGATGCACTTGATGTTATTGATTACTTGGCTAGTAGGCAGGGGCAAACACCTGAAACAGAACTGGAATATCATGGGACTCGGGTTTAACTTCCAAAATGATTCCATTGAATATCATGACTCATGTCTCGACCTCACCCTAGATTTCAATGATGTAAATTATAATAGATGATAATAGTTGGTAAGGGCACACACCCCAAAGAATGATCTTATTTCAGACGAATGGCCAGGACCCCCCTTCTTGGAGGATCGTTCCAAAAAGTAGTTTTTGAACCTTGGCTGGTGACCCATTTATGCAGGTGAAACTGCAAATTCTGTTGGTCATTTTTCAGTTTTTGACAATAAAACACGTGTGAATCCCGAAGTTTTGCTCCAAGTATACCTCTTTTGGTTGTTTTTTTTACATGTGTGTTGCTTAACTTCCAAGAGATGTTGTAGAATTTTGAGCGAGGAATCACACAATGGGAGAATAAAATTGAAAAACCCGAGCCGCCATGCACGTCTCCAAATGTAGAGTTTCATCCAGCCTTAACACCCTTCAACCGTGGATTGTCGCAAGAAAACCACCCGGCAGATGACCAAAACTGTCGATTTTCCCCTCAGATGCTGGAGCGCTACCGTCCAAAATACGTGCGGGCTGTGCGGGAGTTCCAGTGCTTACAGGCCGTGGGAGGTATGGCCAGGGGAGGTGTGGCCTATCATAGAAATGCACCATTTGTCGTTTGTTTATGTTTGGGGATTTTACTTAATGCAAATTTAGCAAACAAACTTGGGGATTGAGCTGACCAAACCTGAGTATTTGCACATTACAATGGAGGTTGGATCAATAACATCATGATGTCATGCTTTCCTAATCAAACATGGCAATAGAAACTCATCCGTTTGTATATTGGGAGAGGACCTAAGTTTAATATTAAAGATGTCGGTTCCCCCCGCACAACAGGGGCTTCATGGGCCAGCCTCATTAGGGGTAGATGAGGGGTTATTAAGGCCGCGAAACAAAAGGCCTTACTTGTTTCGGGGGTGACCTCAGAGCTTGAATTCGCTTGGGAACATGGGATTTCACCTGGACAACATTTTGAAGTCTAAGTGGACAAATTGATGTTTGAGCAAAGACACCTGTGTTTTCACCCGTCATCGTTGGTCATGATCTCGCTATGGGCCCTTGTCTTGGGTGAAGGAATGTGGCAAACCCAAGGCCATGAACCTACCATTTGGGGATATTGTTTTCGTTTCTTCCCAACCATCTATTAGAATAACAGTGGGGATGGTGTATAATTGAGTTGACCACACTATTCCAAAATTTCACCAGATGTAAGTGCTGGGAGGTGGATCAGGGAAAACTTCGACGATTCCAAGGCATTGGTTTGAGCCAGGTGGTCCTTTTTAGCCATGGATTGAGGACTAGAAGATATCGGAAAATGGATCAACAGATATCAACACCACGGTACCTTTGCGAACTTCAACATTGCTAATAATAAATGGATATTCATCCCCTGAAAGATGCTATCATATGGTATCCATCATATCCCGCAAGAGAAGGAAAACATGGTCTGCAGAGAGGATGGATGAGCGTGCGCTTGTGTCCAAGTATGTCAGGGCGGAGATTCTCCTACGTTCAGACAAAATCAGAGAAGCTCGCAATTTCTCGCAGCCGCTGTGATGTCAAAGGCAAAGAGCTCAACAAGACTGCTTTTGCGAAGACTGATGCTGAAAGCTATGAGAAGAGGGAAGGAAACGGAAAAGAAAAAAGGCATAAGAAACATGATTTTGTATCCTACAACCCATTGCCGTATACCGTATTCGCAATATGGATCAATATGGAGATTAAACAGATGGCAAAAAGGAATAGATTCAAAACGACATAGATCAATACCTCAAGAAATGACGGCGAACCAACAATAACAGAACCAAACCCAAAAGAAACATATGTTTTAATGAGTGAACTGATAGAACTGGAAAAAAACACAGACACTCTTCATGACATTTCTTCAAAGACATTACCCCACAACACGTTCAATGAAGTATTCCGACACTGATGTAGTGTAACATCCTTGTTTAAGCTGTAAGACTTATGTTCAAAGAATTTGTATGTGTTGTGATATTAGGGGCTTGCCTATTCTCCTGGCTGCTCTATTGCTGGTTGGGATGATGGAGGATAGGCCAGGCCTTATCTCATTAGCCTACCCTTTTTCCCGAATGATGGACTGGCATAAAGGACATTGATTTTTGAATGGATAAGTGTTTGACATCTTTTGATATTAGAAATAGCTAGTGGCTAGTGGACAATCTTTTGATGTTGGCTCCGCATGATGCAGAAGCTGTTCTGAAGTGTCTTGGTTCAACTATGTACAAGATCCTTCAAATGAACATGCTTGGCATTGAAACATTAGATCCCAAAAGGAAAATACTTCAAACATGATTAAGGCATCTGAAAAGGGACGTGAATTAAACAGTTTCGTGTCAAGATCCAACATAAAAAACTTAAACGCTGATTCCAGAAATTGGTGGGCTACTAAACAATCCCCAATTGGAAAATACAACAGTTTAACTTGGATTTCCACAATAATGAATCCCCGCTAGTTTCCCACAAGCCAGGTAATGTGGTTCGTAATCTGGTTCAACAATTACTTATTGCTGCTGGTGTAATTCCACCTATTCAGTATCTAGAATTATAAGATAGGATAGCGTGGGCATATAATACTCTCATTGGAGGTTCATGATGCACACTATTGTGAATTTGGGACAGTTTCTACATTCCCCCACGCAAAAGCGACGCCTTTTCGAGATAGTTCCTGCAATACTAACTATGTTTTAGAATTTCACCTAACTGGCACCATAATTCCAGAAACAAGACACAGTCCCTGACCGCAGATGTTGTCGTTGCAAAAGATTGCAGAAGCAATTGACATTCTGGTTCAGCGCAAGCCCCGTACCTGGGCAGTGGTCGGGGGCAAGGGGCTGACATGGTTGATGGTTTTAACCACCAGAAATGGAGATTTAGCAGAAAAAAGTGGGGACATAAGGAAAAGTGTCATTTTTTGATTGGGATATGCTGGGGAGGTCATGAGATATAGAAGGTACAATAGGATACCATGTTTGTTGTTGGTCGATTTGTTTTTTGCGAATTTTAGCCATCCTGCATAGGAGTTTCAACTTGCACAAATGGGGATATTATCCGGAAATTGTGGTTGCTTGATGATTAGTTTTGTGTTTTACTTGTTATACCATGATATATCGGGGATCATCCATGAGCTGAGAATCCCTTCAAAGCGAACCATTTCTTTCCCCGTGCAAATGGAACCATCAAACATGTGCGCAATTGAAATCAACATGTACAGCCCCCAAAAATGTCTCGCGCACTCTCCCACCCGAATGGGAATGGTTCAAGACTGTTCCGCCAACATGGATTTACTGTGTGGCTCCTTTGGTACCCTTTGAGCCATAGACACCTGGGAATGAAGCCATGAAATTGAAGATGTCCCGACATTGAAGGGGAAGTGAATCAACCTGGAAAATCAACACAAACAAAGGTAATTCATGATAGTTCTATTCAAAAGATACGGGGATCAACCCCAACAACAATGGGGTGTGCCGACAAAAACCGGAATATTTACTGTATCAAAAAAATGTAAAGACATATACCCTCTGGTAATTGAACACAATCCTCGGACTAAACGGGCTATTATCCATACGTAGCTATATGAAATTACCAGAGGGTGAACAATACAATTGCAGTTTGACCACCTTCAAAGGTTTGCGTTGCGATGGTTACTGAGTTACTGAGTCTCTTCAACTGACGGATTCCAGGTTTATGATAGAGAGAGAGAGAGAGCCCATTCGTACATTGATCTACTTGGTTATCTCCCCCACGTTCCGATGAAACCAAATTTCACTACATTTGAAGTATCTAAATCATTCTATATACATCTAAATTTATGTAATTGAATCTCTCTCAAAGGATTATGTGAGGCTTATTAAGCTAGATTGGAGGTACTATCAAGGCTTGTGCAATTGAATATTCCCCAGGCTACGGCCTCATCTCATTCAGATGCATACCTCGATTCGCATTGGTAAGGCCATTGGAAACCCCCTACTGATCCCACACTTCTCCTGGTGACTAGAATGGTTGGCTGGAAAAGGTTATAGTTTTGATGATTTGATTAACATGAGATGGCCCTCATTGGCCATATGGGCCATATGGGTGGGCCATGAGATATGTTTAGATGTTTTTTAAGGGAAAAGCGTTTCCTCATTGGCCGACCTTATCTTAAATGATCATGTTTTTCAGGGAATCATCCCAAGCATCGGCCAAACACAGATGAAACCAGCCCACGGAATGGCGTGATGATGACCAAGATGGCCGATGACAAATGACAATGTCACAGCTCATACTGGTAGAAGATCCTGGTTTTTGCCAAAATCATCTTAAAATCACCAGTTTGGTTATGTCGTTCTTCCAATTTTATCATTTCTTGATTGTGAAACTCCTCACAAGACCTAAAGGGAATGAAGTTTGTGGCAACCCACAGCTAGGTGAAACCCTTTGTGTCTCGAGATTCTCCAGCCGTGGAGCCGCACTAAGGGGCAACCAGAGCCACCGCCAAGCGGGACGGGGAGCAAATCCGCGGAAACGTTGACTGCAGCTCGGGCGACATGCTGACATGCTGGGCCAAACGTTGGATCGTCCCCAAGTTTTTTTGGGTGGAGTTGGTTCTGTAGAGCTATATATATATATATATACACAGTACGTATATCAGTACATATATATATATATAATATATATATATTGCTATGTATCGCTATAAATTTATAGTTAGTTTCCGGTTCGAGCGTTGAGGACCAATATGTATTCAGCCAAATACGGGTCCCATTTTACCACGTTCCTGGAAGTTCTTCATGTTTGATGCATGATTTTATCATATGATGTTTGAATGTACGCTCATGGATCTCTATATAATGTCTATTTACATCTTGGAAACATGAATGCGTCGAAGCTCAAATACATGGCTGACAAGTTAAGCCAGAATACGTGTTTCATGACTTTCTTTCTTTGTTCTTCTTCTTCTTCTTCAAAATGCGGAATGGTAGAAGTAATTATCCTTTGTCTTTCAAAGACATGTGATTAAACATTTATTCCAAAAAGCACTGCCACCCTTTTAGATGAAAAATAAAACTGAAGATACGTATTACTCAAGCTAGTTTCCTTTGAACAATGTTTGGAAAAAATGTTCCTTTAGACAAAAAAAATGCAAAAGCCATTTTGCTCTGGAAATTTCGTCGAAAAACAGGTTCCCTTGAATTCATGTATTGCAGAAACGATTTTCGTCTAGAAGTGTAACAACTATTTGACCCGCAGGGGAGGAGAAGGAGCCCACCAGAAAAATGAAAGAATAGTAAATGCAATGCACCAACAGAGATTGGGGTTGGGCATGTTTGCCGATACTGTACTTGTCCTGTTGGATGTTTTTACTTGGCGGGGTGGCTCAGATCTTTTTTGGGATAATGAGTCCAAAATAGAAGAAATGTAAAATTTGAAAATCACCATTCTTAATTGAACGTATTTCAAACAACTGCCTTTCAGAACATTGAACATATTCCACACATGTCCAGACCATTTTAAGTGACCAGACTTCCTAGCTTTGAAGTCAACCCTTGCCATGATCCTGGTAAACAAGTCAAGGTCATCTTGGCATGTTCTTGATGGACATAGTATGTCCATGATTTACTAATTTCAGATTCAAAAATAGTGATCTTCCTTACTCTAATGCCTGCTCTAATATTTTTTTGTAACCTTAATGTGCTCGTGGTTCTCTTGTTAGTATCATTCTCTATCGATCATCACCCTGTTGAGGTTCTTGGTGGTTTGTTCCCCTGAATATGGGGTAATGGAAAACCTGATTTCCCCATGACTTCAGCTAGCCAGCCGATTCTCAAACAAATCCCATGTCATATTGTCGGTTATATCATGTCCCCATCACAATCACCACAATCGACATATCTCTGAAGACTAGCTGGTTGAGTGGCTTGTTTGCAAGTCATGCTACAATGTGGCATGACCCAGGAACTACTCACAGCCGCCCACAAGCTGGATTGTGCAAGTGGGTCTATGATGTCGAAGTCGGAGTGTGGTTAGCTCCAAATACTTCCGGAGACAACGCAATGTCCGAGTGCGCACATATCTGGACTACTATATGTGATGTCCAGGTGCTTCGATTCATCGAAGGTGAACAAACCCAGAGACCCGCTCAGCACAAAGGCACATCCATGCACTGATTTGCTTGTCCCAAGGCCAGTTGGAAAAGATGAAGAACCTGTATTTGAAGAGATTTACTGCTGCGGATTGAGTGCATGTCTTTCACGTTCCATAGTCCAAACAACCCTGAGCGGTCGTCGTCTTTGAACCCTGTGGTCGCTCGTGTGGCGCGAAGGTGTTGGAGAAAAAACATATCCCCATCACATCGCTATTGCGCGTTAAATATAGTGAATATAGTGGTTAAAAGTCTCCATTTATTGCAGGCTAATCCCATGATATCTCCAGTTCTTCCATCATTGGTTCATTCCACCGTTTTGGATGCTAAAACCTCCCATACTACCCTTCGACATCCTTCTACCGCCAAGGGATTGCGCGAACTCTCATGAGTTTGAAGGGATGCTCATGGTGCCTTTGACGGAAAACACGGCCAGGAGGGTGTTTTCTGATCCTTGCTATGTGATGTTAATTGATGTTATATCTATTATAATATATATATATATAAATAATATTATATAATATATACATACACATATACATATGGGTTTGTCGGAAAATAAGGTCACCCCCAATCCAATGGTTTATCATTTTGATGGGAAATTTGCTATATATGGGTGTATACTCCATTTGTAAGCACACCCATAGATATGACGTGTATAGCAACCCCCGAAAAAAGATAGAAACTCGAAATCCTACTGAAATGGTGACATTTTACCTGTTCGATCTTGATGGGGGTTGCTATATACATACGTATCTATACAGATGAGGGAAGTCTGTCAGAAATGATGAGGTCTTGGCCGGAAATAGTGAAGTAAGTTTTGACTTGATGTGACCCTATACCTATAATAATTGTATGTATCTGAAAACATCATGAATGGCCCTGAGAAATATAGTTATATGTTATACATTGTTACATATATATATATGTTGTGTAACATATATATATATATTTATTTACATTTATACATAACATATAGACATATTGACTTATTTATGATAGATAGATTTGTATGTTACATAGTATTACATGTATACATAATATGTGACTGTATATATTTGTTTGTTTATTTATTGGTTTATTCATTTATTCGTGTATTTCTTTATTTATTATATTTTATGTTTTTTGTTTATTTTATCTATCTATTTATTTATGTGTTCATGTATTCATACACAACCCTACAAAGTGGCGCTCCAGAGATAGCTAAGCTGGCTTATTGGTAGATATATAATGATGAATGGTGATTATTAGCCAACTTACAAGTGGGTCGGTACATAAAATCTTGGCTAGTATTTGATAGTATTTGGGCATACATATATATATATATACATAAATAATCGATGTATATGGGGATGGTTCAATGCCTCTTACATTTTGATGAAAATCGATGTATATCCGCTTGACCCATCCCCACATGGCCGTTCATCGGTAAATGTTCCATAGGAAAAATCTGCAGAAACGCTGTAAAATTGGTGGATTTGGCTGGTAAATTCACTGTTCTTTCCTGTCGATTTTCCTTAAACCAACCCTTTCCCAAGAAATGATCGAACAAAAAAAACATTTTCGTGTAAAACCCGGTGTCTGATGGTTCCATCCTACAATTATTGCTCGTTAAGACCAACTTGTTGCAGGTGTCAACTTTCCAATTGGTTGGTTGATCAACAGAGGGGTTGACTTTTCTTCACAACCAAGAGGTAAAATGATGACTGGTATGCTGAACGACCCGCACCTCTATTTCTCCCAAGTTGATAAGTTGTTGCTGGTGAAAGCTGGTGAATCCTAATAGTTGATGGTTCAGCTATTCGGATTCCTTCAAACCAACCATTTTCAGGGGTAGTAAAAAATAATCCACGTGTTTGTTCACTACAATTCCATTAAGCAGTTAAGCATCTAGTCTTCAAATTGTGTCCACTTTGGATTTCCCTTCAAGCCCAATGATTTGAAGCAACAAAACACCGCGAGATATCTTGAGCCAGGTCTCGTAACCCTAGCATGGCCTACAAAGAGTTCCTGCAACGGCTCAACGTGAGCCAGGCCTGGGGGAAATCATGGCATTTGACACCATTGTTTTTTGGGATGTTATTGGGAAGATCACACACATGTGCTTTTATTTGCTGTATGGAACCATGGGTATGTGATCATGGAATATCCATTGGTTATGGAATTTATGGAATTGGAAATGTTTAGATATCTATTGTGACCATGAATGGATATTCCCAATGGGTATGCTTTTATTTTTGGAAATGTTTAGATATTGGGTATGATTTCCGTATGGTTTCAAGTAGTGATACTGATATTGAGAATGATCACTAATTAGATATAGGAATCCATTGGGTATTCACCATAGATATTGGGAATATCACGATTTAGATAGTGAATGGGAAAATCACAAAAATTAGCTATGGTTTGCTGTATTCCATGAATGTGGTTTGCCTGGGATATTAGTAGATTTATGAATATGAATGGGATGCTGATGGAATATTCATCAATATTAATTAATGGACCATGGGTTAGTACCTCCGGTGTCAGCCAACACGCCAATGGAAAATCCCCATTTATAGCTGGGAAGATCATCGAACTAAATGATGGAAATTCCAGCAAACCATGTTTGAGAACTTGGTGGTAAGTATTGATTTGTGGTTTCATTTTCTTTGTCTTCAACCAATTTGGGCTGATGATGTCCAATGCCTATTTTTGGGCTCGGTTGAAATTACCAATCAGGATGAATTTCCAAAGCCTTCTACGGCAAGCCCATGGTCCATGCTCTAGACCTGGTCCTTGAAACCTCTTTTTTTTTCACTGGTTGATGGCTATATCACCACGTTATGGACAGAAGATTACCGTCTGGTAAACTAACATAGCCTCATAGCTATGGAAAATCACCATTTTAATGGGAAAATCCACTATTCATGGCAATTTTCAATAGCTACGTTAGTCATTACCAGAAGATTATTTAATGTGGTAAAGCGGAGCACCCAAGAAATCATGACAAAACAAGCACCATCCCAAATAGGGATGGTCTACTGCTGGATTTACCACATCGAGCTATTGAAAATACCATGGCTGCTTAAGGTTATGAAATACGGAACTATATGACATGGTTTCATGGGGATTATGATAGCCCATAGGAGGGAAACCTACTCACCAACTAGATCCAACTAGTAGAATGAGATGGGGTAAATTGAAGAAACCCAATTCTTGGACAAACCCAACGCACATTCTTGTTGCTAAAACCCTCATTTGTTGACGAAACAAATCCCACCAAATATTCCATAATTTCTTAGTTATATTTTCCCATGTACTATTGGTAGATTCCAATATTCATGGGGATATTCCCAATGTTTGCTGCCTAAATCACCGGCAATCTTGCCAGTTTACCCGGCAATATTAAATCACACCGCAAATCACCAAAGCATATGGCACAGCGTCCTGCAGGAATCCATCTCACGCGTCATGAACCATGCGCAATTCTATGTGTGGAACAAAATGCAATACTTCTGGACGGCCCGGGACCTAAGTCGGGGAACTTGCCAACTGGGCTGCCATGGTGGCGGACAACCAGGTGAGAACTGAACATTGCCCCTAATAGTGAAATCACTGGAGTGCATTAACCCATTTAACCATTCCTGTGGTCTCCAAAAGTCTTTGAAACTTTAAGTTTTTGCCTTTGGGCATAGGTCCGAAATTGGGTGCCCTGACATAAAGCCCTTGGACATGTTGAGCAAAATGGGAGTAGATCAAATATGGATGAAGCTCTTATCATTTTGATTATATCTGTGATTTTCCATTCACTATAGGTACTATTATTTACGAACCGGCCAAGAACTCTATTTGCAGGGTATCGAGGAGTGGCCACAACGCATGCTTTCTGGGTGAGTTATTGAGGGAATCAACCGAACAGAACCTTACGTCAGATTGGTGAATTATCACAAAGCAACTAGATGGTTTTGAAGATTTGATATCCCATCTTTGGGTGTATTTGAAGCTCAGCCCTGCTGGCTGGTTTGCATGATGACGGATCTATCAAGCATGGCGAACAGTCGCAGTTGTGGATTTGCATGTTGACTTGACATCTCCATTGTTTGTTTTCCACACTACCATGCGCTACATCCTTTTTTTTGGTTGCCTCTATCCATGAATACATCACAAGTTCCACCAGGGCAGCGCCTTGTTTGCCACTAGCACCGGGGGAGCGAAGAAGTGCCGGTGAAATCAGATGAGTTAACTTCCGTACAAAAGCCACTTAGTATTGTAGGGGACCTAATGGCTGGTTAGCCCAAAAATAGTTGGATGGATGAATGGATGAATGGATGGATCGATAGGTAAGTATAATTGAAATAGAGGTGTAGATAGAGGTATAGATATAGAGAGAGAGAGAGATAGAGAGAGGGAGATAGATCGAGAGAGAGAGAGAGATAGAGAGAGATAGAGAGATAGATAGATAAATATATACTGTATATATATATATATACATACTGTATAGATAGATAGATCGATAGATAGATCGATCGATCGATGGATGGATCGGTGGATCAATGGATCGATATAGATAGATAGATAGATAGATAGACAGATAGACAGATAGACAGATAGACAGATAGACAGATAGACAGATAGACAGATAGACAGATAGACAGATAGACAGATAGACAAATAGAAAGGTAGATAGATAGATAGAGAGATAGATAGACAGATAGATAGATAGATGGATGGATAGATATATATATAGATAGATGGATGGATAGATATATATATATATAGAGATCGATAGATAGATAGCTAGATCGATAGATCGATGGATCGATGGATCAATAGAGAAATATAGATAGATAGATAGATAGATAGATAGATAGACAGGTAGATAGATAGACAGACAGATAGATAGATAGATAGATAGACAGATAGATAGATAGGCATATAGATAGATAGATAGATAGATAGATAGATAGATAGATATATAGATAGATAGATCGATCGATCGATAGATCGATCGATATATAAGATAAATAGATAAATAGATAGATAGATAGATAGATATATAGATAGATAGATATATAGACAGATAGATAGATATATATAGATAAATAGATAGATCGATAGATAAATAGAGAGAGCGAGAGAGAGAAAGAGAAAGAGAAAGGGAGATAGATAGATAGATAGATGGATGGATAGATAGATAGATACATATATAAAGATCGATAGATAGATAGCTAGATCAATAGATCGATGGATCGATGGATCGATAGAGAGATATAGATAGATAGATAGATAGATAGATAGATAGGCATATAGATAGATAGATAGATAGATAGATATAGATCGATAGATAGATAGATAGATAGAGATAGATAGATAGATAGATAGACAGATAGACAGATAGACAGATACACAGCTAGACAGATAGATAGGTAGATAGATATATAGATAGATATATAGATAGAGAGAGAAAGATATAGAAAGAAAGATAGATAGATAGATAGATAGATGGATGGAGAGATAGAGAGATAGATAGATAGATGGATGGATAGATAGATAGATAGATATAGATATAGATATAGATATAGATATAGATCGATAGATAGATATATTGATCGATAGATAGATAGATAGATAGATAGGATTAGATAGATAGGATTAGATAGATAGGATTAGATAGATAGGATTAGATAGATAGGATTAGATAGATAGGATTAGATAGATAGGGTTAGATAGATAAACAGATAGATAAACAGATAGATAAACAGATAGATAAACAGATAGATAAACATATAGATAAACAGATAGATAAACAGATAGATAAACAGATAGATAAACAGATAGATAAACATATAGATAAACATATAGATAGATAGATATATAGATAGATAGATAGATAGATAGACAGATAGACAGATAGACAGATAGACAGATAGACAGATACACAGATAGACAGATAGATAGATAGATAGATAGATAGATGGTTGGAGAGATAGAGAGGTAGATAGATAGATAGATGGATGGATAGATAGATAGATAGAGAGATAGAGAGAGCGCGAGATAGATATATGTGTGGAATGGTGTAGATATAGATATATATAGATGTATCGATATAATATATATATATATATATACATGTAAAGTGAATTGATGAACATATGCATAGGTTCATGAATGAATAGACCAATAGATAGATAGATAGATAGATAGATAGATAGGTAGATAGATAGATACATATATAATCATATATATATACATATACATAGATACATAGAGACACAAATATGAATACATATATGTATATACTCCCACATATTTGCATACATGGCTGGCGTTATGAGAAACCTTAGGCCTTCCCACAGTTCTGCAGTTTTATTTTTATAGTTCACCACCAATCCTTACCCAGTTGTATAGTTTTAAATTTTAACCCCCCTCTAATTGTGGAGAGATATATCTACCGTACACCCAACAGTTATGTTTACCAATCCCTAAGGAAGCTGCAAAGGAAAAGACACGGTTGCAATGGATACGCTATCAGAAGGTGATCATCCGGCGGCGCTGCGGTGATCATGGATAGAAAAGTGAGAAGACCTGGGTATCAAAACCTGGGTATCGAAGAACGAACCTGGGTATCAAAGCACACAGTTTTTTCGAAAAAGCAAAAGCAGTTGAAAGCTTCAGATGCAGGGTTTTTTTTTCGAAACAAAATGGTATCAAACTCTATTCCAGAATTGATCCACTCCCATTCTCGCTCGCCGGGTTCGCCGGACATCCAGAAGTGATACTTCAATTTGGCCAGCCCTTAGAATCATCAGACATTTCAGGTTGGTGAATGATTTTTGGTAATTTTGACTGCGATTGAGCGAGAATAGTGATTTGACCAGCAAACATGGTGATATAGCAAACAAACATCGATTGTTACCCACTCGTAATTGAACATAGCAATGGAAGATTACCCATTCATTTCTTGATGACTATCTATTAGACATGGACATGTTCCGTGGCTATGTTAGATTACCAGAGGGCGCATATTTCTGCCGGATACAGTAATTTGTTTGGTGTGTTGGATCTACATCTTGACCAAGTTCCCAAGGAATTTCAGTTCGGATGGCGGGGATGTCATATTTTTTTGGGCTTCGCGGGTTACTTTTCGCCAATTTCATGAGAATATATACTGTATGTGGATATGCTTCCAGAGGTTTGATATTGTTTGATTCTTATTATTTTCTCATATTTTTCCATTGTTTAATTCTACCACAGCTTGGGAAACTGGGAATGTTGAAGTTTGCATCGCTGTTCCACCGCCCGGAGGCGATGCAAGCCGCGCTGCAGGGATCTTCGGTTTCTTCAACGGAAACCGAAGATGCCTCAGCCGGAGACTGGTTTCATGCCGAGGCAGGTGAATGAGTCATTTTTGCTGGTTTCATTGGGAAATTAATATGGATCTATATTGGTCTATATGGATCTATATGCTTTTATGACCTTTATGGACTGCTTGGATCTATAGAATGGCAACTGGATGATATAGGATGTTATCTTCTTGTTGGGCGATTCAGTGGGACTTTCACTCCGGGTTATAACGAGTTACGTGTCGTTTTGGGAGTTCAATTGTGATTCAAGAGGGTTTCATGTCTGTGTTTTTTGGGTGAAGTTCAGTTTGGATTTCCATTCTTGGGGTTTGACTCATATTTCTAGCGCTTACTGTTTTCTTACGACCAAACATGGGTTTCAGATTGGGTAATTACTTCAGTGTGCATGGACCAGAAATCTGACCATGAGAATTGAACCTAGGAATAAAGTGCTGCGAACATCCCAGCGATGTCATGTGGATTTAACCATGCTGGCACTATAACCATCTACTTATGGGTAAATATAGCTAAGATCCCAATTACTATGGAGGGCTATTTATTTTTGTTTTTTTCGCGGCAGGTTTTGTTTTTTTGGGGGGTTCCTGGTTCTATGCTTTTCTGCTGTGCTGCTTCTCTGCTTTTCTGCTTTTGTGCTTCTGTGCCTTTCTACTTATACTATTCTACTTTTTCTTTTCTTCAGTCATGTGTTTTTGCTGCTCTACTTCCTGCTTGTCTGCCTCTCTGCTTCCTGTCTTTACTGCCTCTTTGTTCTTTCTTTTCTTTTGCTTTATTCTCTCCTGTTTGTATCCTAAATGAAACCCTAAAGACCCTAGGTGAAACCCAAAGAAACCCTAAAGAAATCCTGATAAGAACTCCTGAGAAGAAACCCCTACATGACACCCTAAAGAAACCATAAATTAACCCTAAAGAAACCATAAATGAAACCCTAGCCTAAAGAAACTTTGAATGAAACCCTAAATGACATCCTAAAGAAACCCTGAACGACACTTTAAAAAGACTTGAATGAAACCCTAACTGAAACCCTGAAGAACCCGTAAACGAAACCTAAATGGAACCCTAAATGAAACCCTAAATGAAACCCTAAAGAAACCCTAAATGAAACCCTAAAGAAACCCTAAATGAAACGAAACCTCAAATGAAACCCTAAATGAAACCCTAAAGAAACCTTAAATGAAACCCTAAATGAAACCTAGAGAATCCCTAAATCAAACCCTAAATGAAACCCTAAATGAAACCCTAAATGACACCCGAAAGAAACCCTAAAGGAAACCCTAAAGAAACCCTAAATGAAACCCTAAAGAAACCCTAAATGAAACTCTAAAGAATCCCTAAACGAAACCCTAAATGAAACTCTAAAGAAGCCCTAAACAAACCCACATGAACGTTTGGAAATCCTGATAAGAAACCCTAAATGAAACCCGAAAGAAACCCGAAAGAAACCCTAAATGAAACCTTAAATGAAGCCCTAAATGAAACCCTAAATGAAACACCTAAAGAAACCCTAAATGAAACCCGAAATGAAACCCCTACAAAAACCCAAAATGAAAACCTAAAAAAGCCCCAAAGAAACCCACATGAACGTTTGGAAATCCTGATAAGAAACCTTTAAATGAAACCCCAAATAAAACTCTAAAGAAACCTTAAATGAAAGCCTAAATGAAACCCTAAAGAAACCCTACATGAAACCATAAAGAAACCCTAAATGAAACCCTAAAGAAGCACCAAAGAATCCCACATGAACGTTTGGAAATCCTGATAAGAAATCCTGATAAGAAATCCTGATAAGAAATCTTTAAATCAAACCCCAAATAAAACTCTAAAGAAACCTTAAATGGAAGCCTAAATGAAACCCTTAATGAAAGCCTAAAGAAACTCTCAAGAAACCACATGAATGTTTGAAGTACCAAAATGTAGCAAATACCATGCAAATGAGATGTTGAAGTGCCAAATCGTGGCAAATACCATGCAAAATGGAAGGCAAACATGGCCAAATGCAGCAAATACCATGCAAAATGCAAAGTAACCATGCCACAATGTAGCAAATACCATGCAAAATGACAGATTCTAGTTCTAATCTGTTGCAAATACAAGGCAAATGGTACCAGGAAAGAAAGCAAACAAAAATCGAAAACCTGTGGGAAAAACAAAAACTAATACTCTGAACCCTATACTATTTGGAAGAGCCAACAGTTGAATGCTTTTGTTGGCTGCATTGGCATAAGGTGCCCCAAAATGTTTGCTAAGTTGGTCTACAACTATGTGAACTCTGCTGTTAATGCTAGACAATATGATATCAATATGCATACATCTTTAGTACTAAAGTTGGGCTATATGACTGTTGGGATTGTGGTGATGAAATTAGTATAGTTGGTTAATAAACTGACAAACATAACTGGTTGGTGGTTTCAAACATGTTTATTTTATTTTCCATTTCATATATGGGATGTCATCCGACACCCATTGACGAAGTCCATCATTTTTCAAGATGGGCACATTGCACCACCAATCAGATAATCTCTAGACTAGACTGGCTGGTACATATAATTAACCGTTTCATTAACCGTTTCACTCACCGTTTCATTAACCGTTTCATCAACCGTTTCATTAACCGTTTCATTAACCATCATTATCCATGTCAGATAATTAACCATATAATAACCATACATAAAAATAAAAATAAAAACCAGCCGCTTCGAACAACGCGCAGGAACCGGCTGAGGCGATGAATGGAGAGGCGCAGCATGCCAAAGTTTGGAGGGATAAGGGACACTCTGAAAAGATTTCGCTGGCAGTTACGGTACCCGGCCTGGTAAACTAACGTTAAACTATGGAAAATTTGGTGATTTATTGGAAAAATATGGGAAATATTAGGTGATTTATTGGAAGAATATTGGAAATATGGTGATTTATCGGGAGATACTTCTGGTAAACATACAAAAAACTGATGGGAAAATCACCATAGTTATTAATGGGTAAATCCACGTTCTATAGACTGGGCCATTTTCAATAGCTTTTTGTATGTTTACCAGAGGGTATGGCTTGGTAGTTCCAACAATAAAGGGGGCTTTTACCAACCCCAACTTGATAACTTGATCTTACTAGGTAGCCAATAAGTCGCTGGTTGGTGATTTCAAATATGTTTTTGTTGTTCCTGATTTGAGGAGATGACCCAGATTGACTGGTGTTCTTCCTGGTAATTTTCTGAATAAGTACCCCTTTGGTATGATCTACCCTCTGGTTATTTAACATAGCCATGGAAAATGGCCCATTTATAGATGAATTACCCATTAAAAAGGTGATTTTCCATGGCTATGTTAAATAGCCAGATGGTAACTTGGCATTCAAAAATACATCGTTTTTGTAGGTACCTCTACAAATGGGCGATTGTCCGTGGATATTTGGCCATGGTTGTAGAAGCTTCGTCCAAAGCCCGGGACAAGCTCCGTAGAAGTTGTCTACAGAGACACGATGCGTCAAAGGTTGTCAATGGAGGCACCAGTGGATGTGGTCCATCATTATAGCCCCCATTAGTAAATGCAAACATTTGATGGGATGTTTGAAACTGTCCTCACAATCAGTTTTTCAGAAGCTCGCAGAAGCATCCCTCAGTTTTGCAAAGTTTCAATTCGAAGTTGGAGCTGTGGACGAAGCATCCATTTTGCTCAGAAGCAGTCAATGACAACGCAACATTGACATCAGCAATATGCAGCAATAATCGATTGGACGCGGATGATTGTGTCATGTTGTCATTAGTTGGTATTCATGGTTTGCAAGTTGCACGGCAGTTTTCATGTATATACGCAGGCGGCTTGGAAGCATAATCTACTATAGTTCGCAGCACTGACACGTGTGAATGGCTCAGACTTATCTACCCAAAACAGGGATGCTTTCAAACAATGCATACCTTTACCCTGACTTGACACCTGAAAATTGGTAAAAGTGCTAAAACTATAAGGGACACACCAATTTTATGAATGAATTGAGAGTCTAGGCATCTATCAAAACAACAAAAAATAAGAATTTCATGATTCATTCACAGGTGTTGTATTGTCTTCAAAATGTGCATACCGTTACAGAATTTTATGGAGTATCAGATGAGGATGGTAGACAGTTTTTTCCAACCTTTGCTATCTATATCAAAACAACAAATGCAAAAGTCATTATTCCTTGACTGTCCTTTGCCATCGCAAAAGCACCCTTGCTCTGTATCTCCGGTTCCCATTTTCACCCCCTTGCTTCGTGCTCCGCGGAGGAAGGGCATTCTGAGTGGCTGGAGCCATCTTTCGCATCGGAAGATGTCTCAGCCAAGGCTGCGACATATGTCCGGCGACCTGGAACCGAGGCAGACTTCGTGGAGTTTCACCGAAACATGGTGAATTAACAAAAGATTGGACAGAATGGGGAGATATATACATATGTCATGTATATATATATAATATAAATATATATACGCATAAGACAACCATGGGGATACAACAGTGTGTATGTATATATAATTATATATATACATGTATTATATATACACTTACAACGAACAATGTGATAATGTTTGGAACATTCGCCACTTTTGTTTGGAAAAATGAAAGACCCAAGTCGGTTTATGTTAACCCATGTAGCCAGTTCCATACATCTACCATAAACTCTTCCAAGTTAGCAAAGTTGTATCTACCAACTTAGCTTTCGCTTGGGGGAGGCTACATTGTAAAAGTGGATTCAAAGGGATTTGGAAGAAGAACCTGGGAGCAAAATGAGAAAACTAATCGACAAATAAGCCACCAGAATGTAGATAATTACTTGTCCCACTTGGTTGGTGATTTCGGCAACAAACCGGGTAGTTTACCAACCAAACTCTCTGTTCCTACCGATGACTATCCACTGTTCACACTATTCACGTTTCGGGGCTGAAACCACCAACTCGTCATCTTGTTCTCCTCATAAAGGTGATCCAACTTCCCCGTGAAATGTCCTCAGCCTGTGGGGTTCGAAATTACAGACGAATGCCTGTGGAACCCTTCCTCACCTCATTCTGGAAAACATGCCAAGGGGATTCAGGGAGCTTCAAATCCATTTGATTCTGGTACAATAGTTTTGGTTGGTTGATTATCATTATTACGGGGAATGACCCAAAACAACATGCCAAAACGACTGTATATATATATATATATCTTTCCTTCAGATTGGTGACAAATGATGGTTCGTCCAGATGATGCAATAAATATCAATAAATTCTTGTTATTCCATATTATTCCATGTTGTTGTGGATATCAGACCCACACGATTCCAGGTCAAGTATCCGACGTATCCCTACGTATCCCAATGGGACTCCACTGGTGAATCTGGTGATATTGGCATTGGGACCATTGGGACCATTGGATTTGCATTGACTCTAATTGACCCTAAGAATTCGTCTTAGTCTATGCCATATATGCCATATATCCAAATAATCATTGATATATGGCATTGGGTCATTGGATTATTATTTTAGGATCATTTTTTATCCACTGCATTATCACTTATCTATGCCATATATCATATATCCAATGATCCAAATAATAATTGATGATGAATATCCCAATGATCCATAAAATATCCAATGACCCAATGGAATAAATGGAATATCCCAATTTGATGACATAACTCCGTGATTTTAATATCCATGAACAGTGCTAGTCATCATGTGTATGAATTTGTATGTATATAAACTATATACATCTAACTTTCACATATACCATAGTTATCCGAATGTTTTCCCATATTATTTGCTTTATCATGGTTTATCTCATTCATGTGGCAAACTCAATAATAAATCTCCATTTCTGGAGGGCTGATACCACCCATATTTGGTATTAGGGATGGTTTATGATTGGCGTTACCATATTATTGATAATAATTCTCTATAAATGATGACAATTCACGAACCTAACATTATTTACCCTCTGGTAAACGTTTACATAACTATGGAAAATCACCATGTTTAATGGGAAAATTCACTATTTCTATGGCCATTTTCAATGGCTATGTTAGTCATAACCAGAGGTTAGACGACCATTTTGGGTTACTGTGGCCAGGACTGGGCGGAGACTGATGCAAAGAAGGCCTGGCGGGGGTGCAAGCTGAATATAGCTGAATGATCTGGGGAATTGGGGATTTCTGGATGGATTTTCGAAAAATGGGGATTTACTAAGCTTGAAAAATGGGGATTTACTAGGGAACTAATTGGGATGCAGGATAATCATTGGGATAATAAGAGGATTTACCATCCGGACGGGCTGGAAAATCCCCGCACTAAATTTGGAGGTCTATAGCTGGGAAGCTTATCTACAAATCGGGTATTTTCCATTGCCACGCTTGATTTTTTGATGGTACAAGGTGCCCTCCCCCGGATATATATCGTTATTACTTGGTTAACAACCCCCCGCAACCATAAATACATCTAGCATAAGCTTGGCCAGCTTCTCTGGAAGTTCTCTCGGCCACTTCGCCAAGTTGTAGCATGGAACAGCAGCATTCGGAAAGGGAAACTACCCTCCTGTAATCAAACATGGCAATGGAAATGCCTATTTATAGATGATTTTCCCATAAAAACCTAGACCTAGATTTACAGAGATGTTCAATTGCAACATTTTATTCCTAGAGGGTACATTTAAGATCCCCATTGCAATTTCCCTTACAATATCATGGGGGTCGGACCCCCAGTACATAGGGTTTTTAACCTTTGATTTTGTAAGGAACCCACCTTACAAAATCATATCCTAACCCCTAAGGATGAAGGGTATAACATCATTATCGAAGATAGGTGGACATATGGCAAGATGGATGGTCTTGATTGTGTAAGGGTACCAGACCCCCTGGGGGGGGTGCCAAAATGGTCCCATTTTTACAAATTTTGGAGAGATTTTTGAGCCAATTTTACACAACTGGGGTTGATTTTGTAAGTATCCATATGTTTCTAATTTGTTTCCATGGTAAGGTTTGATTTTATAAGGTGATTTTATGCTGTATTATATTTGAGTAATTTTGAAATATTTTGAATAAATGTTCCATATCCACAACATGGGTTTTGATACTCGCCGTTTTGACAAAATTACTCTAAAAACCTTATAAAATCATGGCACATTATGAAATCAAACCCTGGGGGTATAGGGGGAAAGACCAGACCTGAATCCTTATAAAATCAGGCCCATTACAAAATCAAAGGGTGTTTTTGGTACCAAATTTTATGATTTTGGTATGATTTTAATTTTTGTTGCCTTGAATTAGGGGGTTAACTGCTCTGTAAAAATACATGTTCAGTCTTGATTTTGTAATGATAACCATGCTTGGAAAGGTCTGGTACCTTTGATTTTGTAATGATGGGTATCCCTGTCTGAGGGTCAGGCCCCAGCTTTGTACTTACAGAATCAGGGGGTGCGACCTTCACACTGAATTGCAAGGGGGATCATTTAAGCACATGTAATTCCTATGTTGCCTGGTTCACTACTCCCATAAGAATTCATCGTGAAGGTTGACAGTAAATTGATGTAAATTGATGTTCCCATTCCCAATATGTTTTGTTCCAGAAATACGTGATTTGGCACAGGTTGGTTTCCACTTGCTCAGCAGTTCAACTCCACTTTCTCCAACAATTGGCTACCCCAAGTGCAATGATTCTGGTTGTTATGGGATGGTGATTCCGAACTACAATTTGATATGATTTCTCAGGCGGGTTGACACCAGCAACCAGGATTCGTCATTATTCTCCATATCAAATATGGCCGTAGTTTTTGTTCATTTTACCCCCACGTTTCCGGACAAATCCCACCATGCACCAAAGTGGAGATGGGTCAAGATTATCCTGAGACATTTTGCCCATTGCTACAAAGTGGTGCCCCATTCCTCTCTTAGTTGGAGAATATTCGAGAATAATAAACCCCCATCAGCTGGTTTGGTATATCTACTATAAACCCAACAGTTTGCCTAGTCATAAACCAATTTACCTATCAGAAATCAACTATCAATCCCCCTTTTTGTTGGTTACATGCTAATTGTCCCTCATTTCCGTCGGTTATGTTAGTCATAAACCAACTTAAAAAGCTATGGGACACCACCTGAGTCATACACCAATGACTTCCCATGACTGGAAGATCTGAAAAGGATTGATCTTGGATCATCGATCCCTACATATAAATTGAATAGATACCAGTACATTATATATATATAGGTAGATATGTATATATGTACGAAATCTGATAATTAATATTCTGATAACATTTCGATAACATGGGAAACATATTCAAGATAAATGATGGTTAGGATTAGACAAATCATGGTCAAATTGGCTGAAGATGTCAGGTTGGTGAATTGTGACACAGAATTCAGCCACACCAGGGGTGGTGATCCATGGTCCCATTTGAACATGACCACTAGAGTTACATATGGGAACTACCAAACCAACAAGCATCGATTCAGGTGATATGTTGAATCCCAAAGTCATCCCACGGAAAGGGCCTCAGAAGTTATGTTTGTTGGTTTTATAACCCCATTTGACTATAGATATTTCCACCATAAATCCTAGTTGGCCCAGTGAAAAACAACTTACTTGTCGTTTGGGGCCCCTGCATTTGGATATTGACAGGACAGAAGCGACTCGAATGCTGCAGAGGCTGGGACCGAAGTGGGTTGAATACGTCCATGGTGATGGAAAAATAACATGGTTTATAAGCTGTCAGGATGCGAAATGGTTTTTGAACAGCAAGATGGAGGTATGTAGTCTAAAGATGTCGTAATCTGATGTCTTGATTGTAACTGCAACTATATAATAATATATATATATATATCACTGACACTATCCTCATCTACCCTCAATGTTTGGTCAACATTGTTTGGGGTTATACTAATTGGTTTAATTGGGATTGTGTACTCATCCGATATGGAAGTCCAATCCACCAGCAAAAAAGGGAACGGCGGTTGTGGGCACTGCTGATTCAGGTGGATCGATGTCATCGTCACCGATTTTGATGATTTTCTTCGTCAGGGCAATCATCCCCACATGGCATTCTTTCAGGTGAATTGTTGTAGAAAATTAGGAGGAGACATATACAAATACAGCTATCAAAGACCAAGCCTCACAATTACTCAACCTTTGCAAGACAAATGGCAACAAAATTTTGTCATATTGCATCCATTCCTCGTTGCTGCCTGAGTGGGAGGCCGACAAGTACGTACACCAGTAGGTCAGGGTTCAAGTCAAGAAATACATCATTAGGAGATACAGGTAGAAAGCATTAACAGAATCCAGTGTCACATAAGGTGCGGAGGGATGACAAATCACAGCAAACCAACATACATATCTGCTATATTTTATAGTGTCATACAGACGCACACACAAACACACAAGAACACACAAAAAGAGTGTGTGTATAATATATATATAATTATATATATAATTATATATATATATAATTATATAACATATGCACACATTCATGTAAACTGCAACGTTTTTGGGCAGCAACAGTGTTCCGAAGTGGCTAATGACTGTCCAGAAGTATCACTCTGCTATGTGTTTTGAGACGACGAATTGCTGCAGGCCTTCCGTTGGTGCAATCAACCAGTGGAAGGGATGACTGAACATGGAAATGGGCAAATGGAATCACAAACGAATGAGGCCTGCTGTTGAGGGACGGGTCCGGAAAGGTTTGGCCCTAGATTAGATGTTTATCCGAACCGCTCAACCACATGAGAATTGGTAGTGCAAGTAATTTGTCATGAGCAGCCAGTGCATTTCAACAACTGCGGGCGTACCCCAGAGTATATTTAGCTGGTTGGTGGTTTGGAACATTTTTTAATTTTCCATATATTGGGAATAATCATCCCAACTGACTAATATTTTTTAGAGGGGTGGCTCAACCACCAACCAGTTAGTTTCCAGAGATCCAAGATGTGGTGTTTGGATTAAGAACTGCAGAAAGTACTGGATATTGGAATGATAATCCCTGAGCCTGCCACTGTGCCATCCCATCCTGGAAGTAGAAAATTTGCGGTTACAAAGTTCCAACCATATCACCATGTCGTTGGCCCTGCAAAATACATAGAATACCTGGATATACATGGAAAATACAATCGGACAGTGATATTCAACACTCAGCCTACTGCAAAACAACCTCTAACAGCCACATCACCGTGTCTGGATATATTCTGTTCTGTCCATTGCTTTAGCTTGCCTGAGTGGAGGCAGAGGAGTAGCTAGACTTGAAGGCCAACATTCAATCTAAACATTCAAGCTGGGACATAGAAACAGACGGAGATAAAGACCCTTAAAAAACAGGTGAAGCACTGGCGAAATCGTCACAAAAGATGCTGAAGTATAACAGATCACTATTTTATCAGCGACATATGTACTACTGTGTCTAGGTGACCCTTGAACATATCCCCTGCATTCCCCGGAGGCGTTTCTTTGTTCGTATCTGTGTTAGGAAGGGGCTTAAATGCTTTCCAACATGTCACTCGTCCGCTTGTAGACAATGAGTCAAGGAGTCAAATACGAGTTGCTGCAGGCCTTCTGTTGGTGGAATCAACCAATGGAAGGGATGACTGAACATCGAAATGGGCAAATGGAATCACAAACGAATGAGGCCTGCTGTTGAGGGACGGGTCCAGAAGGGAGTAGCCCAGATGCGGTATTTGGATAGAGAACTGCAGGAGGTACTGTAGATCAAGTATGAGTCAAGATTATTGGACCAGATAAGAAGGACTATGATGAACGTATCATTTAAATTAAATCGTAACTATTGACATCTACTAAATATTAAACTACGATGAGGCTCCATTGTTACCCCCCGCTGACTTGACCCATAGCGCCATTCTGACCGTTCCAACTTCCATGGGTGGTTTTTGCCCCAAAATACCATCAGTAAAGAGATATGATATGTTTCTATGAGCAGAGATTGATTGGCGGTCAAACTTGCAAAAGTGGAAGAGTCTTTGCTTTCAACGTGCCATAGCCGACCCCTGATTCTTATGCCTAGCTGTACCCCAAGAAGATCAAAGCGGCTGAAATGCGACACAAGCCGAACGCTTATAATTTGACAAGACAAACAACTGCGATACATCTACTGTATTTGGGACATGAACATCAACAGCTACCGGCAATTTAGTAGGAAAACCAGGCCAAACATGGTTCCATCTCACTATATGTATATACACATATTGTACACTGCCGGTGTTAATGGTTCATTGATCTTTTGTTGCATTTTATGCCGGAGTGGGAATGTTGGGAAGGGCCGGCAAGAGCCCTGGTCTCTGTAATCAATTTAGTCCGCGCTGTTTAGGCTCTGTGCAGATTGGACCTTGAGGACATATGTACAATTCGGAGTCATCTACACTAAGCCTATCCCGTCCACTGCAACACAACCTCCACAAGCCAAATCACAGCACCTGGGTATATTCTGTTGTGTTCTGTCCATGGCTTTTCTCCCTGAGTGAGAGTTGGACGAGCAAAAAGACTTGTGGTGCGAGTGGAGATTCAAGCTAAGAAATGCAAACATTAGGAAAGAAAGGCAGAGAAGTAAAGCAACGCAAAGCACTGACAGAATGCGATGTGACACAAGATGCTGAAGGATAACAAATCACCATAAATCAGAAACACTACAGTGTCATCCACAGGCACTTAGTGTTTTGTGTTTTTGGGCGGGAGCAGTGTTCCCAAGTGCATGTAACAATGTAGACGTTGTCCAAAAGCATTGCCGGGCAACGCGGCAGGCCCCCGCTTGGTGCACTGTACCGATGACCGAGGTCGGGCTGTTGGGATTGGTGCACAAAGCTTGCTGGTGCTGAACGTAGGGATTGGGGGAACGGAATGACCCATAATGATCCACTGGTTGGTTTGGAACATTGTTTTTTTCTATATGGGATAATCCTTCCCATTGACGAACTCATATTTGTCAAGATTGTTTTTTTAACCACCAACCAGTCCATAATGAGTATCAACGATCATCGCAGCAACCCCCATACGTTCAGCACCAACAAGATTGACCCTCAGGATGTGCAACCACTGTGCGCTTTTGACCTGTCGGTAACAAAGGTTACATTGCATGTTTTCAGCAGTCCTGAAGTCGATTATTCACCACATGGTGCCATGTGGTGGTGTTTTTGTTTGCAATGACTTACTGGTGCTTAGTAGGGAATGAGGGAATGATCCATAATAACTATTAATAATAATCCCATTCCTCAATTCCCATCCATTCCCTACTAAGCACCAGTAAGTACTTACCATAATGTACCCCATTCTGCTTGATCTCACAAGCCAGTCCAGGAAGCAAACTTGACAGCTACATTCTACATTTGAGCCATTATATAATTACAACGCGATATTCCCATATACAGTATTTCCATGTATTTCCAGGGATGTTTTTTTTCAGATGATTTGCTAGATTTTCTGATATTTACAACCTGGTGATCTTGAATGAAATGGGGAAAGATGGGTTCTCATGATTCTTTTCACCCAAAAATTTCACATGGAACCCGTTTACAATACCATCTCCAGTGGGCTTTGTGTCTTCCTTACGACCATTCCATCCATGGGTGGAAAGATGACGCTGAGGAATCCGAAGTAACTTAACATGGCCAGGTGAAATTACTCGAAGCTACTGTAAGTGGTGGAATATGATGATCGAATATGCTGGAATACAATGGCATATTCTCCAATATGTAATGTGTATATATATATACATATACATATATATATATATAAGTATGTATATATATATAAGTCTGTATATACATATATATATATACGTATATAAGTATGTATACATATATATATATAAGTATGTATACATATATATATATATACATATACATATATATATATGTACATATATATATACATACATATATACATATATGTATATACATATATATACATACTTATATATACATATATATATATACATATATAGATATATACATATATATATACATACATACATACATACATACATACATACATACATATGAGTGTGTACTATCTATAGATAGATGCATTATGTTTGTATATATATATATATATATACAGTATATATATATACAGACGACACACACACATACATATATATATATATATATATCAACATACTCATACACATGCACACGTTTATAGGTGTATGTATACATCCATACATAGTACAGAACATATTTCCATCAATAGTAAGTTCTCTGCTGCAAACATCATAGGCTGTCCAAGCAGCAATGAGAATTGTCCGACTGAGGAACTAATCAGTATGTACAGTTCAAATCCCTTTTCAAATAGGATATCCAAAACTCCCCGTGTTCATCCAAATTTTCCATATTTCCCGCACTCTTCGTGGAGGGCTGATAGGGGACTTGCCAACCTTGGTGATGAATCAGTTCCCAAGTCGGATGATACCCCCATCAGAGGGTAAGCGGACTCCTGGTGTATTGCTGTTCTGTGTGCGCTGAGGAGGGAAAAGAACATGGATGGAATAAAGGAACAGAGGCCGCGAAGATCACGTCGCAACACCTATTGGATGCTTCACTTTTTCTGCCCGATGATTTGTTTCGAACACGTGCGCATATTGTTTTGTTCCATGGTGGAGGTGGGAACTCTTAAAGGCAAATCCCAGAACATACTTAAACACCCCTCCTTCATAGGCAGATTGATGATTTACATTATAGATATGTTGATATAGTGATTGGCATTGGTAGACTTACCATATACGCGATGATAATTGACATGGTGGGAGTTCCCACTGTCCTGTACAATCATAGGAGGGGTACTCAGGTCGCAACATGCGGTAATGTTGCATTGGTTTGCCCGATGCGAACATGCGGATCTGAGGTTAGGAAAACACAAAGCGACAGCGCAAAAGGTTTATAGAGTGGTGCTACACACTGCAGAATTTAAGTTTGGTCTGGCTCAAAATGATCAACCCCCTCAATTTGTAAAATCAATGGTTGACGACCAAAAATGACCAGTTTTGCGGGTCATGCATGCCCCAATTTGAACAGATAGACGCCATAGCCACCTGGCAATGCATGTTCGCCCAGTTTTCAGTGAATTTCCCGACGCTGAAGTTGCTGTGATTTCCTGTGCTGCCAGTGTTGGCACTTAGCCGATGTCTTGGGGAAATACCAATGACTTACCCTCGGGGAACTCAACATAGCCACGGGAAAAATAAAAAAGAACATTTAGAATTATTTAGATAGATAAATCATCGAACTAAATGAGACATTGTCCATAGCTACTGTGGATGGAAGAAATCCTGCACCAGCTGGTAGCTGGTTTATCCCGTTGTAATCCCATTACTTGCAGTGTTTCACAGTTTCCAATAGTTCCCAACTGGTGCAGGAATTTGTACATCCACCCACCGTATGTTAAATTACCAATGACTCAGTTCCGAATTCCGTGTTGTAACTGGAGTTCTCAGTGGATCTTTGCCACCACTCGCAGCATAGAAGTCATTCACATGGGTTGCATTTAAGTGTGGAGGTTAAGGGATGGAATTTATGGTCATAACATGTGGTACAAGGTTTAACCCAACTCATATTTTTGCTGGTTAACCTCCACATTTTGGTTGCTTAAACTTTGTTGGTTACTGTAGATTGCCCATTGTATGTCGGTCAATCCGTGTACCGAAAATTGTTTGTTGCTCAAAGTCCATATCTTTTGCTGGTAAATCTTCCATGTGTCTTGGTGAATGCCTCGTTTTTGTTGTTAACAAAACCCAATTTTTGCAGCTTACCCTCTGGTTATGTCAAAATAGCTATTGAAAATGGTGATTTATAGTGGATTTTCCCATTGAAAATGGTGATTTTCCATAGCTATGTAAACGTTTACCAGAGGGTAAATCTGTAGTTTTGGTTGTTTAAGACTCCCATATTTCTTGTTTTAGCGCCCCTTCATTTTTGGTTCCCAGCATGACGTTTCAAACTTCCACCGAGCCTGCCAGGACTGCCAGGACTTCCAACGGCGCACGACCGCGTCAACGGAAGCAACAGCAAAGGATTGGCTTCGGATGGGGCTTAGCCAATAGCAAAGTAGTAAAATGTGATCATGATATGGCAGTGTGTCAAAACCTTGTACCCCTGGTGAACATCAAAATAGCTGGTAAATGGATGTTCATCCCCCTAAAAATGGTATTAATAGGTATTCATCCATACCCATATGACTATCACATTGGGGTACCCCAACCTAAGCCAAGCGCGATTTATGAATGATATGACATGTTGAGACAGCGCACAAAAGATCAATTTGAATTAATGTTTGAATGTCAATCCAATTGGTTATTGGCCTCAAAACGATCAACCCTATGAAATGGATGGTTTCATCCTTAGAAATATATACACATCTTTGTGCGCTTTGTGGAACCATCGGTGCACATCCTGCAAGGCTGCAAAACATGTTTTTTTTTTTCAAGAGGTATGGTTGACAATGAGATCAATCATTTTCAGTCTATTCACCTCTTCTTTTGACAAAGGGGTATCTAAACGGTTACCCTCCAACAATCAAACAATCGCTGGTAAAGAATGTAGAACATGGAAGGACTTTTGAAGTCGTTCAAACACGTGGTAAACCCATGTAAACCCAATAAGTTTGGTAATTCCCAGTGAGTTTTACTCCAAAAATAACTACGTTGACCCCGATGATTTGATATACGGATTGTCATTTTGAACCACAACTAGAGGTGATTCCCCTGTTCGTATCCCGCATTCAACGATTAAATCCCAATGTTTACTGCTTAAAATAAGCAATCTACGCTGGTTATTCAAGCTAAATTATGTATATATAGCTAGTGCGGGTTGTTGACCGTATTTTTACTGGTGAAATCTGCATGTTGACTCATTGGAACTGGTGATTTCTAGCTGGTGAAGTGCCAGTTTCTGCTGGTTAAATCATCAATTTTGAGAGCTCGGACGGCGGCGGGTGTCGCCGATCATGTCGCAGGAAGAAGATCAAACCAATGGAGAGGCGACACCGGACGGAGACGGTGAGGACTAGAAACAATCTATGAATGGTTTGGAATGGTTTCATGTGGTAAACCCAATCATAAACTTACCATGACTGGGGCTGGTTTATACCACCTGATGGTAATACAGGGAATGATTTATCATTGGGTTTAGCGGTTGACCACACTATAGATCTTATAAATGGTGGATGTTCCGACCATCATGGGGAATGGGAATATGACTGGGGATACAATGATCTAGAAATCCGGGATGTTCATGGGTTTTCTGATCAATTTTCTGATCATAATGGATATAGCTGATATATGCTGATATAGTGTTTCAACACCCATAATTTTCAGGTTCTGATCTTCAGGTGTTGGTGAAGTTCCGTTTCTCGGTGAAAGAACTCTCTGGATCCCTCGTTGGTGAAATCGTAGGTCCAGGCTTTTCACCACGTACACGATGGGCTCCATACGAAAAGATTCAAGGTTACAAGTTATAGTTAAAAGTTATAGGTGGAGTTATATACTTTACAACTATATCAAGTATTCCTTTTTTAAGTCGTTGGTGGTTTTGTTCTGCTATTTTCCAGAAAAAATGGGATGATGATTCCCAATGATCCGCATATTGTTCACGGGAAGAGACACCGCCAACCAGCTAAAGGCATTCTGTGATCTTGTCTTTCTTTAGTTTGGACAAAACTTCAACAAAACAAACCTTCAAATCTTTGGATAGAACTTCAACAAAAAGAACCTTCAATTGGGACTTTCTATGATCATGATTCATGCGACCTTCAAAAAAACGACATGTTTGGATCACTTCCAGCGCTTACAACGTTTGAGGTTGTCCAGCCTGTGTGGGCCCCAGCGGCCGCAGAGGTGACATGGTGTACCATTTGCCAAACATGGGAATGATGGGACACTTGAGTTGTAAGTTGGTTTATAAACCCCATTCACTACACTTATAAGACTTATACGTATCACAAACCATGGTTACTGGAGGTTATTGGACTTATAAACCAACTTAGCTATCGTTGGCCCCACATTGTGGGAATGATCACTTGAAAAAGCGGGTAGCCCGCCCAAAAGGTGACCAAAAGGCAGAGACAAACCGAACTGGGTTCGATTGAGAGGTTCTTACTGGTGCTAAACGTAGGGAAATTTCGGGAATGATCCACAATAACCATTAATAATCATCCCAGCAACCCCCATTGCCATCCATTCCCTACGTTTAGCACCAGTAAGGGTTGGTAGATGTCCCATCTTGACCCATTTTCGGATTGTTGGTGTCGACCTTCCTCTGCCTGGATGAGCATCGTTGGTGCGCGGTTTCTCAACCAGTATCATAGTATCATAGCCCATGTATAAAAGCCCCGTTATATACCATATATAGCTGGCTTGTAGCATGGTTATTACCCACCAACTGGGTCCCGCACATCCAGTTGTAAATGGTTAAACCTATTTGATTCAATGAATTTGCTGGTTCAATCCCATTTTCGCTGATGGTTAAATCACTATTTTTTGATACTTGGAGCGCCATTATTTGACTGTTAAATATGGTTAATCATCCCATCATCGACCATATCATGCCAAGATTCTCGAAGTAAACTGGTATTTCTGATTGGATTTACCCTTTGGTAATCTAAGATATCTATGGAAAAACCTCATGTTTCATAGCTATGTTGCACATTTTTTTCCCGAGGCACGTCGACGGTGGGTAGACATCGTGGAAGATGAGGATGATGAAGATGGTGACTTTGGCATAGGGAAAGCAAAACAAACTATGAATGGGTAAATTATAACGACCTCACTGTTCTCCCTCACTGGAATCATGGTTAGTAAGGGAAATCATCCCCAAATGGCCTTATTTCAGGTTAGTGAATTATTATAATTTACCCAGATAGATATACCTATGATATACCACTGGTTGGTGGTTTGGAACATGTTTTATTTTTCCATTGGGAAAAATAATCCCAACTGACTTTCATATTTTTCAGAGGGGTTGAAACCACCAACCAGATAATATACCAAACATACCCATTTATACCAGTAATTATAAAGTACCCATGTTGCTATAGATAGTTTAAATGACTGGGAAACCTGGATTACTTCAGTATTTCATCTTCTTTTTGCTAAACATCGGCATGGATTAAGTATATTCCAATAAGCTAATAAAACAAATCTTTCAGTGAGTTGGATTTGACATTTCAACATTGATATTTTTCATGGTACATTATTGGAGAGTTTTGATTGGATATGAATGGGGAAATTATCTGGGATATGCAACTGGCAACTTATAATCCAAACATGATTTGGACAAATCAGATGGATTTAGTGGTGAATTTGATGGATGTTAACCAGCCAAACTTGTTTTCTTTTTAACCAACAAATAGAGCGGTAAGGCGGATGCGGATATACAACCAACAATCATTATGTTTATTTGGGTTTGTTTGAGAATGGGGCATACCTCAAAAATGACACTGCTCCAGAGGGAAAATGCTGATCAACTAGGAAAAACGAGCTCAACTCTCGGATGGGGAGTGAGTAAATATGATTTACTGTATCAGTTTTTCTCCGTGACTATAGCGTACATTCATGGAATGCCTTAGTTTCTTGGTTCGGCTTCATGAAAATCTTCAGTTTCCGCATGAGAACTTCAGCTTCCAATGACTGGCTCACTGGATGGTCTCAGGTCCAATGAACTGTGCTTTAACTGGGGTCCCCATACTGGATTCTCATGCAGAAGCTTTGCTAGATCCAGAAGCTTTACTGATGATTGCCATTTATTGTCCCCATTTTGGTTTGATGAATATTGTTGTCAAGGTGCCCTCCCCCCAATTCACAGTTTTACCCTGAAAATAACAAAGTCTTAGTGGAAAACGAATCTTCCAATCCCCTATTTGTCAGGGTTTATGTTTCATTCCGGGTTTGCTTCGGTAATCAAATATGGCCTATCATGGCTTGCTGGAAAATCCCCCATTTATATATAGTCGATTTTCCCATTGATATGTTTTTTTCGATTGCCAGAGGGTAAATGTAATAATTTAATTGGATGTAATTGGTTACATTCATTATTCGAATGAAGAATGATTTCATGGATGATCTCCAGTGAAATTATCCATGTAATGTTAATCATCCATTATTCCAATGATGATTCATTTCATGATCCACATTATTCCATGTTAATAATGATCCCCTTATTTTCATTGGTTGAAACGTCGATCTCAGGGATATGGACCCGCCCCCCAGCGCCCCTTGGCGAGACGATGGCTGACGGGCGAGACGGTGAGAATCTGATTGATTAAACAGGGGGGTACCTCCCAAATAGCGGTAACTCAATATCAGAGATACTAGTCATTTGGAACGTAAAATCATAGAAGTTTGTACATTTCCAATGGTAGCCCAACAATAGGTGCTTAACAACCCCCTAAGAAGGATTGATAGCTCTTAATAGCCCCTTAAGAGTTTGTTGCGCTGATATTTTGGGAGGCAGGATATCCTTAGATTTCCATGATAAAGCCAACTATCTTGTTAGGGCACGCACTTTTGACTCATCGTCACAATACTGGCAGTCCACATCTCAATACCAATCCGTAGCCCCAGCATTCAAGACTTTATTATATACCTGGTTGATGGTTTCATGTATATAATAATAATGATGATAATAATAACAATTGTAATTAATAATATATTAATAATAATAGTAATAATAATAATACGTATGTTTAATCTATATATATATATATTTGTATGTATATAGATAGATGCACACATATGTATATGTCAGATGTTTCCATCATGTCCCGTCTACCTGAGACAATGATCCCAACAGACTTTCGAACTATTGGGATGGCTGAGCCAGAAAATAATGTACAAGATACCACTTCATGACGGCGTGTAGAGCAGACTCCCTTGCAGGATTATCCAAATCAGCAAGTGGTTAGCAACCATACTTGTAGACTGTTTATATATGTATATTCACATATGCATACATATTTACACATGTATCTATACTATGTGTTCGCAAAAAAAAAACAAAAAACAAAAAACAAAATCATACATAATCATCCATCATACGTTCAGCAAAAAAATAGGGAGTTGTGCAATAAAAATGGGTTTGTGTCACACATATTGACCTCCTGACTGGATGGTTTCTGAAACTAAACGCGACCAGCTTGACGCGGATCATTGGTATACCCAATCTTTGGAATCGTAGCTGGGTATTTCTCTATGGAGGAATATTTTTTTTGGACAGCTAAACAAGATTGGGTAAGCAAGATCGGTGGGCAACTGAAAAATTGTCAGTTCTTTTTCTTCTCTGGGAATATATATATATATATTTGTATACATATATATATATATATGTATCTATTTATTTGTTTATGTATTTATTTATTTAATTATATACGTAATTGGGTGGACCAACTATGGTGACGTGAACCGCTCACGATTGGTTCAGAGACCCGATTTTCAGCATCCTGTTCTGATTGCTGCAAGGCCGAGAGTCTACATCAAGGATACCTGATGTAGCAGAACTGGACGAAGAAGGAGGGTGGGGCGCCATAAGTGGATGAACATCCATTGAATCCATTGGTCAAAAAAGTTCCATTTCAGTGCAGGACCTCTGTTTCTGCTAAGTTTCAATGCTTGTTTGCTGGCGCCCCACCCGCGAGGAAGGACATAAGGACTCTGATGGACGGATTCCTCAGCGGATCCGCCTGAGATGAACGGGTCACGCCTGTGCTGACTGCGGATGGCTTGAAGAAAAAGTTTGCGAACTGGAAAATGGCCATAGAAATAGTGGATTTACCCAGAAGGAAATGGTGATTTTCCCATCAGTTACGTTAGTTTTTCGGGATCCCTCTGGCAACTGGGTCGACCTCTGGTGGGTTACTTGGTGAAGCTGGTGTTTTTTCCCTGGTAATAGCCTCCATTAAGTTGGGATATAACCCCTGCAACTCTGGTTTAATAACCACTTATGAGTGCTGCGCATTCTTGGCCGTGTGGGGAAATTGACTATAACCAATTACTTGTTAGTTGCGGGGTGCTGGGGTTTGCTACAAAAACAGTGAGGCAACAAACAGATATCGGAGCTGGGTACCCCAAACATTGGATGTTTCACATTTGACTGGCCAAGATCTGAGAGTCCTTAGGGATCCTTAGGGTCCTTAGCCTTGCCTATATCATGGACGGGCTTCAGGGTTTGGTTGTGACCAGAGGGCTGATGGATGTCCTGTTTTGTCAACTGCATACATGGCAGGTGCATGCACAAAACAATTGGTTCATTTTTGGGGGTTGTCAGTTCCAATGTACTTCCCAAGCATCAGGGCCGGATATCCAAACATATTTCAGTTAAAGTTAATGTTTTGTTCTGGGATTGAAACTGCAACCCACATTTCAGGAATGCAACGTTGACAATGTGACATGTCTTTGGTGCGGAGTCATCTGGCGGTCTTCGATGCGAACCAACTGTTCGTAACTGTGGGTGCGAACAATCTACCTGGTTGCATTGGGCACGACGTGGCCCTTGTGTGAAGAAGGTGGGGAAGGACTTGATACACCTGTACCCAAGGTGTGTGCTGCGTGTCCTTAACACACAGCGGAGCATAGTGTCCATGTTTTCTTTGGTTTCCCCAGATCATACCGTTTGTCAAAATGTCCTGCCAGTTTTGAATGTTTTGCCAACCAATGCAGATGTGGGATAGGCATGTGGAACATGTGTTGTTGGTGACCATTCCTCACATTCCAACGGCAGATTCTCACCATCAGTGGAGAGTTGGGAAAACACAATGTCCACCAAACAAAAACAAAACACCAAGTGAAAGTCTTTCAGTAGCAGAGTGTAGTTATGTTTCGGTGAGTTGTGGCAACCTTACTGCGACTTCACTGTGAATCATTAATGACTAGGATATATAATCGTTATATATGGATGATATATGGCTATATATAATATATATATATGTGAATTTCAGTTGTTACAGACAACTGCCAGATTGTATGATTTCAACTGGGGAATCTTGTTGCGCAGCACACACTTGGGAACGTGGATGTCATCCACCCATAGCGTAACCCTGAATCGTTTTACGATGAAGGGTATCTCCCCTATACCTGGTAACCCATCCCAGTGGCCAATGATTTGTGGTTGATTTACCCAGCGGAATTTCCGTATTTGAAACGATAATGATAACAATTGATTACAACGGTGAAGGAAGTCTGTCCACTTAAATCCGGCAATTCAGTTGTGTTCTTCTTTTTTTACTGCAGATCAACTAGATATTGCATCGTCCTGTGGCTGCTGGGAGTGGTTTCCATCGATCTCTGGCAACGTTTGTTGGCACTGGCAACGTAGCGGAGCGTAGCGAAGTACACATGGTTGTGGAGATCACTCTGAAGGTTGACCTCGTAGATTAAACATCTATGGGTCAAACCCGGGCATCCCCTGGGTGTTTTAGCTGTAAACCCCAGAGTGTTTGATAAAAAATCGACCCATATTCATCGGCAACCCCACAATTACCATGGAAAAACGGCAACACATGTTCGAATGGTACTCAACATGTTTTGGGCGGTAAAAAGTTTGCTGGAGTTGATATGGGGAAGGTAGGTAAGCCATATAAGCGTAATTTGTGGTTTCGATTTGTCTGAAACATTGCATTTTCAAACCCGGTACTTTGCAGTCATTTCCCCCATGCAAAAGGATTTGTTGCTGCTTGTTTGGTATGTGTAGCATATTGTACATACTATGTACATACACACCTGTTTTTTCATGTATGTACAATTTTCATATCCCACTAAAAATCAACATAAAATATACCCCAATCATTCCAATCAAAGCTTCACTTTCAGCAGCTCAGTTCACAATTTCTTGATTGTCACGTAGACCGTGTTTCCTAATCGAACCCCATGTGCTCCTGATTTCATGGTCACAGTGACTGTTAGAGGTCTGACCCGTGGCCCCTGCGGGCAAAAACTGCATTGCTGAAGTGAAAAACACAAAAAAATGCTGGGATCCAGCGGATAGTGACAGATCATTTTGCTAGTTGGTGCTTCAAAAAACATGAGGTGGGAATTGTGTGTTCTCTTTTTGTTGGTTTGATGGTATTTTTCCCTCAATTGCGGGTATCTATTGCCTAACATTCCCCGACCAGAACCCAGAACTTGCCATCCCCGTCAGCCCTTGGTCCCCCGCCAATATCTTGATCACCCCCGAGGAATTCGTGTTAAGTAGCGGATAAAGTTAGATATTTGGGACCATTTGTGCTAGTATATACATATTCATATATACATACCCATAGGATCCATATATGGTATATATGCTAACATTTACAATCAATATACCCCAAATGTTAGCATATATATATATATATACCATACATGGATCCTATGGGATATTACTATTATATATATAATTATATATATATATATGTATTATACAGTATGGGGTATTGAATCTTAGGTGGATGGTACTATACCACAACTTTACTGATACCAATCTTTCATTAGTGCTGTATCACTATTTCGGGGGCAACTCCTGATTAATCAAAAGGGCTTATTGGTCTGGGGGAGTCCGTACGGAGTGCCCCAAAACTTGCCAGACTAGGGAGAACGGGAGAACCAACGCATACCCTAAACGCAGAAAAACAAATAAAGATTTGGGTGTCATTACACGCCGAAATACTGAGTTACTGTGGATGGAAGAAATCCTGCACCACCTTGGATGGTTGAAATCCTATAAATAATGGAATAAACCATCTATCAACTCGTGCAGGATATCTTCCATCCACAGTATCAAAGACATTTGAACAACCTCACACATGTGAGACAGATGAGAAACATTCTGCCACATATGATCATGTATAAATGGCAATTAATCAATAATATAGATTTAATAGATTGTGCTGTGGGGAATGACCCTCTGTACAATTTACGTGTATGTGCCTAATAGTTTGGTCACACGTCTTCACATTTGTTGTGTTGCTTGAAAGCACGTCGAAGTGTCATCGGTTGTTGCGTTTAGCCCAGTGCCAACAGCGTGTTGACTCCCTCGCAGGTTTCAACCCTGCTTAGCGAAAAACTCAAACAACGTGAATTACTGGGGCCATTGCCGTCCGAGCATTTTTCCATTGATTTGCAACTTGTAGGTGTTCCTAACGGATGTGCATCCCATGAATCGTTAGTGGTTTATAATCCATACACAACCCATATTTCATCCAATAGAATGGGCTAGCGTCCTGGTGCCGCCGACCCCCCTTTGTGGGGGTGGCAGGGCAGGATCAATAAATAAAACCAAGGGCTGGCAAACGGAAGGCTTGGACGCCCATTAAGGGTTTGAAAGGTTTCAAGGGTTTTGAGGGTTTTTCAGCGTTTTAAACGTTTTAAGGGTTTCAGGGCTGGCAAACGGCAGGCTTGGACGCCCATAAGAAGCCATTGATGTGTAGCCTTGGGGTGCCTGTTGGCTGCAGGATGAAGCATGCCAAGGGAATGTTTAAGCGATGGCGTTTAAGGGCTGGCAAACGGAAGGCTTGGACGCCCAGTAAGGGTTTTAAGGGTTTTGAGGGTTTTGAAGGGTTTGAAGCGTTTTAATGGTTTAAGGGCTGGCAAACGGCAGGCTTGGACGCCCATAAGAAGCCATTGATGCGTGGCCTTGGGGTGCCTGTTGGCTGCAGGATGAAGCATGCCAAGGGAATGTTTAAGCGATGGCGTTTAAGGGCTGGCAAACGGCAGGCTTGGACGCCCATAAGAAGCCATTGATGTGCGGCCTTGGGGTGCCTGTTGGCTGCAGGATGAAGCATGCCAAGGGAATGTTTAAGCGATGGCGTTTAAGGGCTGGCAAACGGCAGGCTTGGACGCCCATGAAAGGTTAAGGGTTTTAAGGGTTTTGAAGGTTTTTAAGGATTTTAAGCGTTTTAAGGGTTTTTAGCGTTTTAAGGGTTTAAGGGCTGGCAAACGGCAGGCTTGGACGCCCATAAGAAGCCATTGATGTGTGGCCTTGGGGTGCCTGTAGGCTGCAGGATGAAGCATGCCAAGGGAATGTTGAAGCGATGGCGTTTAAGGGCTGGCAAACGGCAGGCTTAGACGCCCATGGAGGGTTTTAAGGGTTGTAAGGGTAAGGGTTTTGAGGGTTTGTAAGGGTTTGAAGCGTTTTAAGGGTTTAAGGGCTGGCAAATGGCAGGCTTGGACGCCCATAAGAAGCCATTGATGTGTGGCCTTGGGGTGCCTGTTGGCTGCAGGATGAAGCATGCCAAGGGAATGTTTAAGCGATGGCGTTTAAGGGCTGGCAAACGGCAGGCTTGGACGCCCATGAAAGGTTTTAAGGGTTTTAAGGGTTTTGAGGGTTTTTAAGGATTTTAAGCGTTTTAAGGGTTTTAAGCGTTTTAAGGGTTTAAGGGCTGGCAAACGGCAGGCTTGGACGCCCATAAGAAGCCATTGATGTGTGGCCTTGGGGTGCCTGTGGGCTGCAGGATGAAGCATGCCAAGGGAATGTTGAAGCGATGTGGCCTTGGGGCAGCGGTTCGGCGTTTCGAGAAGCTTTTGCACAGTTTGCAGGGTTTTCAGGGTTTTAAGGGCAAGCGTTTAAGGCCTGGCAAACGGCAGGCTTGGACGCCCATTACGGGTTTTAAGGGTTTTGAGGGTTTTTAAGGGTTTTAAGCGTTTTAAGGGTTTAAGGGCTGGCAAACGGCAGGCTTGGACGCCCATAAGAAGCCATTGATGTGTGGCCTTGGGGTGCCTGTTGGCTGCAGGATGAAGCATGCCAAGGGAATGTTTTTTAAGCGATGTGGCATTGGGGCAGCGCTATTGCCTGCGCAACAAGTGCAACACCACATGCAGGTAGACCACCCCCGACAAGCTCCGCAACCATTGCCCAAATATGGGCGCCCATATGGGTACAGGATATGCCTGCTAAGTGCTGTCCAGCACCTTGCACATTTAAAGCCCGCGCAGAAGGCCTTGCACAGGTAAAGCCAGCGCAGGCGGCCTTTGGTGCCCGCACGGAAGGCAAAGGACGGACCCCGCCGTCTTCATCAGGTCGATGACTTGAACCTCTACTACGGGAATGCGGGAACGGCTGCTTTGGCCTTGAAAGACAAAACCTTCCGCAGGAAAACTTACTTGCCCAAAGCATGTAATTTTCATGTCCAAATGCCTGGAAGTCTTAACTGGAGGATGAAGCATGCCAGGAGAATGTTTACGCGATGTGGCCTTGGGGTCAGGATATGCCTGCTAAGTGCTGTCCAGCACCTTGCACATTTAAAGCCCGCGCAGAAGGCCTTGCACAGGTAAAGCCGGCGCAGGCGGCCTCGCGCGTTTGGTGCCCGCACGGAAGGCAAAGGACGGACCCCGTCGTCTTCATCAGGTCGATGACTTGAACCTCTACTACGGGAATGCGGGAACGGCTGCTTTGGCCTTGAAAGGCAAAACCTTCCGCAGGAAAACTGACTTGCCCAAAGCATGTAATTTTCATGTCCAAATGCCTGGAAGTCTTAACTGGAGGATGAAGCATGCCAGGAGAATGTTTACGCGATGTGGCCTTGGGGTAGCGCTGTTGGCTGCGAGATGGGTTTGACCTTGGAAAGCTAAGAAGGAGAAGTTCCACACCTGCGGTGGTCCCAGGCGCCGCCCCGGCCTTGGCCAAGGCCGGGGTCGGCGGATAATATAATATATATATATATACTACCTTGTTAAGCTTAGTGTCTTAGTGGATTGAAGCAATGGTAAGTTGATTGGGAACGCGTCACTCATCCAACTTGTGTATTTGTGTGGCAGCGACATGTTAATGCCAGTTCAACTAGAAAACCCTGAAAATGATCGAAACTAGGGTGATTTTGTTGTCATGTCATTGAAGTTGCAACCTCACTTATAGTACCAGTTTACCCCAAATAAACAGTTTTCCTTGAGTAATGATTTCTAACGACATGTCTCAATAGCATTTGGGGGCTACTGTATCATGAGATATCATGAGTTACAGTAATTTTACATACTAATAAATGATGTTGCCAAATTCAAGACTGTGAAGTGCCGCAATGAACAGACACGTTCTCACTGAATACGCTTAGTAAAATGGGCAGTGTATTTGAACCTAGCCATGATATGGGGTAGCTCTCGCCGGTTGGGCGGCGTGGCCCCAACCCAACGGGCAGTTGGCGTTCGTCACGCAGCGGTGACGCCGCGTGTTTAGTAAGATGAAGTGTCAGGTGCAAACACACCGACCGGTGGGCCTTGTGACACTGGTTCTTGGCAGATCCTTGTTTTTCTTGACTGAGAGCCCATGGAAATATCTATTTAACAATCAATTCACATGTGGGATCCGATTAAAAAAACCCGGTAAGGAAAAGTAAATCAAGTTGCGAAAGTTATTCTAGACAATAGGTTTTTAGTCTTCGTTATGTAGCGGCACCCCAACTAAACACGGCACTTCTGCAGCTTGGCGCTAGGTTCGCGCTAGCAGTGCGCTAGCATTTTGGGGTTTTAACATTCCCAGGAAGTAGTTCACTTGTACATTTAGCTTGGCATTGGAAGGAAGTTTCTTCAGAGTATTTGTAGTATTGTGCGGAATTGGCATGGTATTGAGATGATGTGATAGTATGTTGTTTTTCAACAGTATCCGGAACGCTTTGCATTGGTATGGACGTTTGAGTTTTGCAAAGTTCAGTCATTGCATTTTTTCTGAGACCCCCAGTACGTGTCACAAATATTTCCAAAAGTAGTGCGGTCATCCGCGCTAGCCTGACGCTAGCGTCGCGCTAGATCCGCGCTAGCGAACATGTGGCAATACCAGCCCTTTTTTCCACTTGTACAGGTGCATAATTGTAAGCTATGTATGGTTACCCTCTGGTAAACTAACATAACTATGGAAAATCACCAATTTTAGTGGGTAGTCATCAACCAAAAATGACCATTTTCAATGGCTTTTTGTATGTTTACCAGAGGGTACATATATACACCAAGTGCTTATATGCAACGATAGGGATTTTGTACATCAATCAACTGACTGTAGGGAACTCATTGGAACCCCAGACGTCCAGTATGGTGGGCATAGCAGCGTTCAGTCTTCAATGTCTATTCAGCTTGAATTGCTGGACACGTTTGCATTTTTGTTTCTTATGATATTTCAAACATATGACAATATGCATTTGTATATGCATTTGTATATGAATGTGTATATGTCATGTACAGACATGTATATATGTAAAGATGATAAGATGTAAGTTTACTTTTATGTGTTCACTCTTTACTGTTTTCACGAAGTTCAGATTGGTCTGATAACATTGCTGTAGAGGAGCTTGTGATCAGGGCTCCCTAGAATTAGAATCTAATTGTTGCACATCGATACCTGATGTGAGCCACCAGCATATCAAGGTAATTTTCAGTTAGTCTTATCCTGCAAAAAAATCAAGAAAGAGTGGAAATCATTGAGCGCAGCAGCTGCAATGGTAGAACCAGGCCTCAATGGCAAACACTGGCCCTTCACGATAGCTTTCCTGCCCCGGCGACAAGCGCATGTCGCGAAGTTCTGTGCAGAGATTCCCCATCATCAAGACAATTGTAGGGTCAGAAAATCTATTGCAACAGGAAGAGTGAAGGGTTGTGCCCATACCTCGCCGTTCGGGAAATACTGCGATTGCAGTTGCACAAGCACCGAGTCAATTCTAGGTACAACGTGTGGCCCCACAAGCTAAGTTGGTCTATACCTAAGTAAAAGTCTCCAACTGGGTGGATTCTATGGTTTAATATGATATATTATATATAATTATATAATATGAAATTTTGTAGATATACAGTTCCTGGAGTTTATGAGCCAACAAACGTAACTGAGGGGCCAACGTTTGTAGCTGTTTGAACCTTGGTTGGATAGCTTGAACCTTGGTCGATTCATTGCCACAACGAAGACTTCTTCTCACCAGCTGAAGAAATCCTGCACCACCAATTTGGGATGATTGAAACCCTAGTTAAATACTGGGATTAACCACCGTTTTCAACTGGTGATTCGGATTTCTTCCATCCACAGTATGATACTCCCAATTCCCATACGTCAGTCCTCAACGACCCCATTTTCAGAGGCATCTAGTTTCCAGTATGGTATCCAAGATTGCCATGGTAGAAAATTTCTGTATCCAGTGAGAATCCTCAAGTCTCCCAGCAATTGTTCGTTGTGGGGAGTGCTGCCATTACCGTTTCACCCGCCGGAAGGACGTCGTTTAAGGCTCCTGGAGCTTGGAAATTGCATGAAATTGCGGGTTGATGCCTACTTCAGCTGTGGGATTTACTGAAAGATTTGCCCAGAGTGGTGTGTTTCTTCGATAGATCCCATGTTCGATAAGCAAATATGTCCATCCCAAATCCTGCTTCAGGGTCTCCACATGTGTATGTTATTTGCGTACTTACATTATATATATATGTATATATATATATTGTGTATATATATATATATATATTTATATAAGTACATATATATGCATATATATTTATTGTATATAATATTGTACATATTGATTGATTTTATTCCTTATTCTTATATATATATTATTATATATATATATATGTACAAACTACGCATGCATCATATTTAAGTGTGTATATCGAACATGTGTGTGTACATGCAGACACACATAAACTGTATATGTTTGATTAGACAAAATAGTGTGATGGGAGTATCATAAATCACCAGCTGAACATATCTAAAAATCAGGGTTCGTCAGACAATTTGATACTCCCAATTCATATGTAGTGTTTGTCAGAAAATATCACACATAAACTGATAGTGTGATTGTCATTTGTTTGTTGATTTCCCCTGCGAGGGGCCTTAGAGTAGTTTAGAATTTTGGGCCAGCCTCGGTCCAAATGAACCCACTTCAAAGATCTTCTGAGCATCGTTTCTATGGCCCAGTCAAGAAGTGAATGGTATGGTACTACCATGGTACATATCCCCATCAATGGAAGTTTTATAGTATAAAAGGGTGATTTTCCAGCAACTTTTGATTACCGGAGGGTATATGTGTAGAATGTATGGAATGTGTTGTCTTTTCCTCAAGAGATGCTGATCCTGATCCTGCGAATCGGGGTTAAATACACGGAGATGTTTCTCCACGTCGCGGCGTGATCATGCCTTTCACTACATAGATGACCCAAGTTAGAGTCATGACATATAGGGCTGATTGATATAATGTCAACCCGGATTAATAAACCATGTTTTTTTAATCAGGGGGTACTCCTCCAATAGTCAGAATCTGATGCTTAAATAGTACCCTCCCAATTAAAGAGCCTAGGGGTTTATTAAATCCAGGGTTGACATTATCATTTGTTTTCCCCACTGCGGGGAGGTAGTAAAGAAATGTAAAGAAAACAGATGAGATGCACCTCGTTCGTTCATAAAATGGGTGGTAAATCACTGTCAAGGCCATTGCTTTCGGAGTTCAACCAGCTGGTTGGTACTAGGACTTATGGTAAATCTATGGTGGATACATGATACATGTGCATAGATTTACCCTACAAAAAAATATGTTGCACTACATTACATTACACTACATTACATTGCACTACATTACTGGTTGGTGGTTTGGAACATTTGGATTATTTTCCCAGAATATATTGGGAATGTCATCATCCCAACTGACTATGACTATATCATAGAATATCATATGTTTCAGAGGGGTTGCTATACCACCAACCATTTAATGAATGTTATAAACCAACTTCCAAATTGGGTTATATCATGTTATATCCCAAAATTGGGTTTTTTGTGGTTATATACCCAAAGGATCCATGTATGGTATATATGCTAACATTTGGGGTATATTGATGGTAAATGTTACCATATATAGCATGCATGGATCCTATGAGATATTGTATATGGTTATAACCGTGTTATAAACCAACTTAGACATTGTTTTGTATATTTGGTTTAATATCCCAGCGAATCGTTACTAACGACTCGCTACGTAACTAAGATGATCCTCCAAGCATCCCGTTATCATTACCCAGTTAGATAATATGGAAAATGGTGCTTTTATGGAAAATCATAGGAAAACCATAGGAAAATGGTGGTTTTACCCTCTGGTAAACTTTCACATAACTGATGGAAAGATCCACCATTTTTGATGGGTAGTCATCAACTATTTCTATGGCCATTTTCAATAGCAAACTGCTAGTTTACCAGAGGGTACATCCAGTTATCATATCACATGAATGCTTTAGATAATCTCATCAATTCAAAATCCATTAAAATATCTCGATGATTATCAATCATGTCTGAAACTCAATTCTATCCGTAGCTCCGAACCATTCCGAACCGCTCAGCATGACACTCTTCGGGGGTATGGCGACAAAGCTCAGGTCACCGGCTCCAAACTTTGAAACCTCGACGATGACTACCACCTTTGATCAATGGGAATTTCAGGATCCTAATACGGAGGTACTGTACCATATAAGGCCATATTTTATGGAGATATTCCCTGAAATTTAGGCCTTATATAGGCCTTATATATATGGTAGGTACCTCCAATCAATCGGTTCCTGAAATGGCGATTTGATGACACCAGAGGGTATCAGTTCATAACAGTTCGAAACTGTTGAAACTTTGAAACTCCCCATGATTTTCAATGATTTTCTTCCACTCCGGCAAGCCCATCTGTCCTTCCAGCGAGGGTCGGCGCAGCTCGCGACGCCCTAGAGATCTCGAGAGCAGTCTTCGATGCCAATTTCATGTGCGTTTAACCAATACTTGTGGATATTGTTGGATATTCATGGGATATGATTGGCTGGAAACCACCTGGATGGATTTGTTTCTAATACTTTGCTAGAAGTGCGAAAGTCGACCAGCATCGACTGAAGACAAAACCTGTGTTTCAAGATGTTTCAAGGATATAAGGTTGGCCATGGGTACAACCATTCGGCATCGGGATATCAAACCACAGATGGGTACTGGACGTTCTCCATGTTTGCTCGATTTCCCATGCAACACGTCTTACTTCAATGTGAGAGTTCTTAAGGCACGAAGGAACTGCATTGATTCAGTCTCAAATTTAGATGTATCGATTTTAATTATCGATAGCGTGGCATGCAAAATTGATGCTGAAAATGGACAAGCCCTTGCAATGCGTTGCGAGAAAGCTCTTCCATTGTGAGGAAATCGGAAGTCACAACGAACCTTTCACTAAGATCTAGTGCAATCTCCCTGAGATTAAACTCCCGTAGATGAGCCCCGAAAACAATTACAGCCAATCCCGAATACATATTGTTTTTGTTTGGTGAAGAGGTGAATTAAGAGTTATAAGCTGTATTATAAGTTGGTTCCAGCTGTTGGTCAATATCCATTTTTCTTACTTATACATAACATATCAATATTTTTTTTATTATATGGTACATTACATTAGAGTTTTTTTATTATATTATATGTTATATTATATGTTATATTATATGTTGTATTATATGTTATATTATATGTTATATTAAATTATATTATATGTTATATTATATGTTATATTATATGTTATATTGTATGTTATATTGTATGTTATATTGTATGTTATATTATATGGTTTATTATATGTTATATTATATGTTATATTAGGTATTATATTATTTGATATTATATATTTCATTGTATTATAATATATATATATATATATATATTATACTTTATTTTATTTTATTATATATATATATCTTATACTATATTTTATTATAATATATTTTATATCATATGTTGTTTGTAATATGTTTATTATGTTGTTTATATTTTATATTATAGTTTATCATGTATTTTATATCATAGTTCCATGTATATCTTCCATGTTGCTTGATAAAAAGACAAACGTTTGACCAATGGAACCATAGATGCCGGGGGTGCAAGGCAAACCCTAGATTTATGGCCTTTCCTTTCAACCATTACCCTCCAAAAATGGAACAAAGAAATTCTGCACCAGCTTGGATGGTTGAAACCCCTATAGTGGGATAAACTACCTATCAACTGGTGATTCGGATTTCGCAATCATCCAACGCAGCGATGAAACATCCATCAGAACCCCCTTTTCTTTGACGGTTGGAATGGGAAAATCGCCTATCAATTGGGGGATGTTCAATTGTCCATTCTTTCGGTTTTTCGGAACGTTTGTTTTGGGGACAATCGACTCTCCACCAAAAATTTCGAGTTCCCTGTGATTACGTGGGGTGATCTCTATAGTTCTGAAACCATTTCCAGGACTGAAAGGGTCGTTGAAGTATATTGCTAGTGGAATTGTGTAAGCTGTTCTTCAAATTTCTTGAGTCTACGGTCCACTTAAATGGATTTACCCTATAGGGTAAATCGAAAATCACCATTGTTAATTGATAAATCCACGAACTAAATGGCCATATTCAATAGCTATTTGTATGTTTACCAGAGGGTATGTCCCATTAATCCCATTAAAATCACCATAAAATCCCATTAAAATCCCATTAAATCACAATTTTCAATGGGTAAACCTCTATTTTTAAAACTTCACGGATGTTTCTGACCACATGCGATCTTGAAAGTCGATGCCATTGGTATCCGGTCTAAAAAATGGTTCATTTTCCGGAGTAATGGAGCCAACAAGTTTAGTCATGTCCCATAAGATCCATGTATGGAATATTTACCAACATTTGGGTCATATATGGGGCAAATGTTGGTAAATATTCCATACATGGATCCTATGGGGCGAATGGGTTATTTAATGTTTCACATATTTTACTGAAGGAAGTTCATTGTACTTTTCTGGCAGTAGCAACAACGCGAATCTTGGTTCTACTCCAATTCTACCTGGTAAATGACGCGATGCAAACATCTACAATGTGGACCCCTAGATAGCTAAGTTGATTTATAACTCCAATAACTATGGTTTGTTATATTTATAGCTATGGTTAATGTTTGTGTTGAAAGCAACTTATAACTGGGCGGCCCCACATGGTAGAAACCCTCAAAACTTAGATGCCGTTTTGAACTGTCCCGATTCCTCCAAACAAATCAGCGCGTGCGCGTCGGAATGTCACGGTGCGGGCAAGCTCAGCCCCCGTGACACATCGCACCCTGCTGCACCACCAATATTAATTGTGCAGTGGCAGTGTACAGAGTGCGACTGAAGCAGAAAAAGGCGCCAGAAGGCTAGAAGTGGATGGGGAATCTTGTAATAATATAATTATTATAGTTTATGTTTTTCTGGTTGGTGGTTTGGAACATGAATGGATTATGTGTCTATATCTTGGGAATGTCATCATCCCAACTGACGAACTCACTCCATCATTTTTCAGAGGGGTGGCGAAAAAATAACAACCAGTATATTTTTTTTATATGGGATAAAACCTACTTAGTGGATTCACTAATCAGGGCTACTAACCAGAAAACCGATTGACCATGATTCGTTTGCTCTTTCTATTTTACCGGAGTTGACAATCCCTGAAAAAAAGCCTTGTCAAACTCGGACATGGAGCCCATCTGCGTCCAGAACGTGTAGGTAGGTTTTGCCACTCGGAGATGGAGCTGCATTGATTGATGAGCGGAAGGCCAATAATCCTCAAGTACAAAGTAACCAAGTTTGTAAGTAATGGTTAACCATCTTGGAAAGTAGAACCAAAATATGTACAAAAAATACCAATCAATACCAAATAACCCGAAATATTGGTTGGTATTGATTGGTATTTTTTTTTGAAAGATTGGTATTTTACCATCTTGTACTTTACCATTCTCACCATATTGGACAGTAAAATGAAACTTCTTCAAAACAGGCGGTGAGAATGGTACTAGCCGGCTTCACGGGCGGGTTCCGATATTTTTGGCCAGCCATTGTCTCCATGTCGCCACCTAGGCCAAATGCTGAAGGGCTTGTGAAAGATGGAACTCACCAGAACAGGATTCAAAATCTGGTTGGTGCTTTGGAACATGAATGGATTATTTGTCTATATATTGGGAATTTCATAATCCCAACTGATCAGACGAACTCCATCATTTTGCAGAGGGGTGGCTCAACCACCAACCAGACATGATTTGGATGAATGTGTAAAGTTTCGAACATGTAGATGGGATCCAAACATGCTTTTACAGGTTCGAAATTTCAACGACTCCAAAGGCAGCAAACAGAAAGGGATCGCATTTTTTTACATTTACTGATTTTCTTGATGACTGTGCGGCAAAAGTCTGGTGGGTTCCAACGTTTGGCTGCCAGGAAAGGTTGAAGTTTCACTGGAGTTTCACAGTATATTAGCGGCTCATCAATGCGTACTGACTGGCTGAAAATAATCCTTCTGTAGATGTGTTGCCCCTCAATCGTTATAGGGATCACCATGTAATTTCCATGTTGTTTTTACGCCAGAGAGTTATTTTCTTGAAGAAGCTGCTTCACTGTTACTTTGCATGTTTCCCTGTGAAAAATCCTGGGGATTATGTATTGCGTCTGTGCATATTCAAATATTCAAAACATACGCATACATGTCTGCGGACATCATGTGGTGACTATAGTACAAAGCATGATACAAAAAGGAGGAACAGCCAACACAAAAAGTAACCAAACAAAAAGATAGACACTTAATAAATCACGATGTTAAGGGAATTTAAGGGATTTTACGAACTTTTATCATTTTGGGGATGACTAATCCTCCCCCTAATACTACCCCCCCGAAATAATAAACACCTCAAGTAGTTTTGATTATTAGGGTGGTATTTATTATTAGGGAACCAAAGCGGACCCTAATAATAAATGAAAACCCTTAAGAAAAAAAAGACTATTCTTTTCGATTTCAAAATCAGTTAAGGTTTCCTTTGTAATGCAATTAACATATTGCCAACAATTGGATTTCGAAGGGGACTCTAATAATATAATTTTAAACCCTTAATAAGAGATTGGATGGGACAGGGAACCAGATGATGGGACCCTAATAAAAAAACACCCCGGGGTTGACTAGTTTTTATTATTAGGGGGTGAAACCCACAAATAGTAGCTTTATTGTTTAATTGTTTTCTAAAGGGGGTCAATTAAAACTCAAATTGGCCAACCTAGATTTTCCAAAATTGGAGATGGACCCTAGGTTTTATTATTCGGGAGGGGATTAGTAATAGGGGGAAGGGATTATAATCACCTATCACCAGTTGAAGGAACACGAGAACTGTACATATATGTCAACGCTGTGATTTCCGCTAGTGCAGTCATGCTCCTGAGTCGATGACTCCGTCTCGTTTCTGAGTTTTATGTGGAGCAATCCCCTTGAGTTTCCCTTCAGTCCTTCAACATATCCACTGAATCATTGGCTTCCACAACCTTTATTGATATGTTTCTTAAGTATGATAGGATGTATGTTCAGTAAGTCTGTGTATGTTTCGCCCTAGAATATCCTAGAATGATGATCCCAAATGACATATGCTTTTCTTGGTATGGCTTGGAACCACAACGAGCAGCTTGTGGGTTTTTCGATGGAACATGATGGAACGCGCCGAGAACTTCGACGGGATGAACACAGCGGTTTATCATGTGTCTCAATCCAGACATATAATACAGTATAGTAACATAGTATATATATATATAATATATATATATACACACCTATTTTATTTCTGAATTAGAAGGATGAATAGATGGATATATAAATGGATATAGATTGCTTAGATTGATTGATTGATTGATTGATTGACTGACTGATTGATTGATTGATTGATAGATGCAATCACATGTATGTGGCTGTCTTCCATTGTGCATCTTATATAATACATGATGAACTACCTACAGATATACAAGACGTTGCACGTGTGTTCCTGTGAGACTTGGCGCAGGTGATGACCGATGATCCTTATTCTTCAGATCTTTTTTAATGGTTGTAAACAGGAAGGGATCCTTACATCTCTCCGTCTTGGATGCTTAAAAGTTAAAAGACATCAATTCAATGGCCATTCCAGGATTCTAAATTGGAGGTACCTACCATATATAAGGCCTATGTAAGGGGATATCCCCAGAAAATATGGCCTTATATGGTACAGCATCTCCATTTTAGGATCCTGAAGATCTCCCATTGATCAATCTTTGGTGATTCAATAATGGTTGACCTCGCAGGTGGTCATGTTTATGTACAAAATACCAACAGCCTCAGATGATTGCCTTACTGGTCGTAGCATTCGAAGGATGGTTTCTAGGTTGGGATCAATTGCCTCATGGTGTTAGGTTAAATCCCCAACAGCATTTAAGAACCATAAAATTTTCCAAGAAATCACCATTAAATCCCATGGAATCCCATGGAATCCCATTAGAATCCCATGAAATCGCCATTACATCACCATGTTGGTTAAAAAACCTGCGCTGAAGTCTTTTCAGGTGCCAAAAGATCACCGATGATCACCGCAGTGGCTCAGGGCAAAGAGACTGACCCACCCGGGACTTCGCGAGGCCGGGTGGCGTCCAACGGACCCTCGGTGTTTGAACGATGCTGCTACTTCTAGGCTAGATCTACAGTATACCTCCAATGGTAGGTGGGCTGGACATAGATCCTCCAATTATACTGAAGTATGACTTTGATTTTTTAAATTTGATTAGATGATATTATACACATTTTGTGTATTTACTTCCAATGGTTGCTTGATCGTGATCAATAGGTGGGGCTGGGTCAAAAGCTTCTGATACCAAGGGGGATGACGATTCGATGTGAGAATCCAGGGATTCACCTGGGGCTTTTAGTTAAAGCCATGAATTGAGGGTCCAGGGGAGCGATAACCGGGATATGTTTACTGCTAGTGAATTCTGATTGTCTCAAATAGCGTTCAAGAATTGTCCGTGCAATGGGCATACGTGCAATCCACCCCGGAACCTAGAACACACTGGTCCCATCCCACCATCCTCTTGCATCTAGTGACGAAGCAGAAGTGGAAGTCCCCCGGATTTTCTTCCAGAAGCTTAGTCTGCTTACTGTAATTCACATAGATGTGGATTTCTATGGGTTTCATTAGTAAGATGCTCTACAAATAAATGGTTTCCGTATCGATGTCATTTTTACTGGAGAGCAAAATCCAATGAACCATAGTTGTCTTGGGATCTTCTTTTGGTACATGTTCACACTTTGTACTATATCTCGTAAATCCTACCCAAAACAATGGAGTGTTACAAACTTTGCATTGTACAGTCGTCACAATGGCTTTCCGGTAGGGTTGTGATTATTGAAATGGTGATGTCAGTGAAAAGTATCCATGCTTTGGGTCCTGTGAAGTCCAATTCCCCATGGAAAATCCTGAGTCTGGTGGGAACATCAGCAGGGAGGTGGCCATATTGCACTGTGGCCATACCCCAATCGGGCCCAAAATTTTCTGAATGGACAATCGGGATCCCCTCCGTTAAAGCAACAAAACAATGACCTGGTCATGGATCATGAATGGAGATCCTTCTCCCAGGGGGGAACTGATGGGTTGCAATGAGCAACCATCATTTCGTTGTTGCTTTGTTGGTGCCATCAGTATTGATGTTGGTTTCATCATCTTAGGTTTTTTTTGGTTTCCTAGCTGACAGCTGACAGATTGACAGCGTTTTTACATGTTTTTACTATTTTCACAGATTCCTCCCAAACATTCCGCAAGATTGTGTTCTCAAAACAGATTTGGAAAATGAATGAACATGATTACCCTCTGGTAAATAAACAGTTCGACCCTGAAAATCATTCATTTTTACTGGAAACTAGTCTTCCAACCCCGATGACTGCCAGGGTCGTCATGTGAATTTACCAGAGGGTAATTCACTTAAAAAAGTGTTGATTGTTTGTCTATTTGAGACCCATGATCTCCCATGATCTTCCTTGTGTTCTTCGCGGAAATTTGGCGCAGGTGAAGGGATTTGAGGGACCGCCATGGCACGATTGAGGTGAGCTGCAGCAGTGGGTTGGGTAACTGGAGAAGAACGTGTTCTTTAACAACTCTTAGGTGGATGATTAGTTGGATTAATATCTGGTTGGTGGTTTGGAACATGAATGGATTATGACTTTCCCATCATATTGGGAATGTCATCGTCCCAACTGACGAACTCACTCCATCATTTTTCAGAGGGGTGGGTATACCAACCACCAAGCAGATACATATCTGGTTGGTGGTTTGGAACATTTTTTATTTTTCCATATATTGGGAATAGTATCCCCAACTGACTAATATTTTTCAGAGGGGTTGAAACCACCAACCAGATATTATAGTGAATTGAATGTTGGATTATACGATTCTACCTGATGAATCCTGATGATTCGTTGGATACACTGTTGGATTGATCTTGTTGGTAGGTATAACTCGTGTAGTTAGATGATACCAATCCCGGGGAATCAATCACCAAGAGGGATAAGAATTTTGAAAAAGCAGGATTTGGGGAACGCCTGACTGGATGTGTTTGGTGCTTCCTCTTTAGAATATTTTTTTTGAATCTACAGTCAGCCTGACTGGATGCGCATCCATGAATACTGCCCATGTCCATGGATGATTTCAGGATATTTCAGGAACGTTGATTCGAATCAACGTACTCTTGGCCTTTTTTGGCACTTCCCCATGCTTATTGCATCTTATTGCTGGTTGGTGGTTTCAAACATTTTTTATTTTCCATAATATATGAGATGTCATCCTTCCCATTGACGAACTCATATTTTTCAAGATGGTTATTGCACCACCAACCAGAATATAAATGGTATATGAATGGTACATAAATGATATATAAATGCTATATAACTGCTCCATACATATTCCCATAACCAGCACTTATTTAATCTCAAGCGCGGATCAATATCCACAGTGAAAACTGCCGTGGCCGCCTTTTTGCTGGCATGTTTGACCCCTGACGAAGTAAAGCCGGTCCCACAATGGTGATGATTCTCAATTTCGACTGGTACAATGTGAGGCCCCCCAGTGATGTTTGTTGGTTTAGATTCGCCCCAGTAACTATAGTTATAAGTACCATAAACCCTAGTTATTGGAGTTATAAACCAACTTAGCACTCTAGATGAAAATAACCTGGGCGTTGCCGAATCCGGGAGAGTAGAGATCATATACCTCCACATTTGCTGCAGCGTGTCCCCTCAGGAAATCTGGTTGACGCTTCCAATGTTGGGAACAAATGGTTGAGAATAACTCCCAACAAAAACAGTTGGGCAAAGTCCAACGAAGTCAGCACGACGTTGCCATAAATGATGCTACAGTAAAGGGAAAAATCTCAAAATGGTCTTGTGTCAGGTTGGTTGAATGTTGTAACTTACCCAGAAACTTGTGTGTTAGTTATGCAAAGTCACAGCAGCTTTGGCTGCAAGATCTTGCTAAAGCACACTCCATAGCCTGAAGCTATGGGCCGATCCATACCCCTGATCCATAACAAAACACAGGCAATCCAGACTGATCCATATGGATCACCGCGGGTCGATCCATACACGAATTTTGACGCAACCACATTTGTTGCTGGTGAAACATGTTGTGGAAACGAGTCGAAACACTACACAGATGGCGGTATGGTTTTTCGAAGGACCAGGTGACATGACATCATCGAGCCATGTCCCGCTGTTGCAGCGCTGGACACTGTAAGGCTGGGTGTGGGAAAGCCATGGGATTTGAGTCAGCTACAGTATGTTCAAGCCCAAAGCCAGGGTTCAACACTCTTCAACTCTTGTGTTGTTTTTTTTTCCCGTGTTTGGCATGAAATTCATGAAAATCTTCGCAGACATATGCCGTTTGGATCCTTTTGGAAATTCAACATGGCTATGGACAATTGATGACCATTGCCTATATTATAATAGTACATAATTGTATACACATATATGGGCAATTGTCATCAATCATCTATATTGACTATATTGCCCATATAATATACGTAGGTAAATTCACCATCTAGATGATTTACCTACTAAGCATGGTGAGTTTCCATGGCCATGTGAAGTTACGAGAGCCTATCAGGTCGTCCAAGGATGTCCCAGTGCGCACCGGACAGGTGATTTATAACCATCATGAACTGTGTTGAATCATTTTTTATTATCTAAATGTATATAAAATATCCGCGATCAGTGATATTATATTTGTCTATGTAGTGATATTATATATTATATATATACAGTATATACACATGATTTTATGTGTATATATTTATATATATTTACACATTAGACATATGTCATATTTATGTATACATATATATATATAGATATAGATATAGCTATATATATATAATTATAACATATGTATACATGTATATATATATAGTTACATAAATGTGGTGGTAGATCATTTTACAACCCTGTGAAAATAACAATGGTACTATTTTTTTTTCAAGCGTTAATGGCGGTTATGGGTGTTTATGGTTACAGATGCGGATGAAGTTGAGGCCTTTGCTCGGCAGAGACCTCAAGAAGTCTGGACTGTCTTTGCCGAGAGGAGCGGAGGCCTCTAAACATTGAGCCATAAACAAAAGACCTTTGTTGATAGCTTCATATAGGGAGTTTTACTGTTTATTTTGTTAGGGATTAGGAAACACTAGTAAGGAAACTTCTCATCCAGAAACCGTATTTCATCGGATGGGATCGGGGTATTCCAAACATTTCAATTATGGTGATATGTTGTGATATATTTGTGAAATTGTCCTATTACGAATACATGGTTTATGATGTTTAATGGTTGTATAACCGATTAAATCACGTAATTATGGGATTAATGACGGTATATGTATATATATATATATACATGGTTATTATATTACCAATTAGATGGGTTTTAATTGTATTTTTTAATAGTAGTGCAATGGGATTATCCCATGATAATCCATCCCCCGTTCATATTGAACATCCCCTATGCTGGGTTTTCCTGCCACGAATTGGGACACCCCAAACTCGTTGTTCGAGTTTTGCGAACCACAAAAACGCCAGGTTGGATTGCACGGGTTGTTAATTTTAATGTGTAAACCCACTTCATACCGTCGTTTACTTTTTCGTGTGTTAAAAAAAACCTAATTAAGGCCCAAAGAGGTTGCCCTTTTTGGGGCATCACATATTTTGAGACAAAACCACTTGTAAGTGTGTGGTCATCTCGCTTTGATGAGGTGAATTGAACATCACAAAGCACCTGGTGATCCAAATTACATGTTGTTAGGGTTGCCGTGTTTGTTGGTAAAACCCTACTCTTGTAGCCTGTGTTCGTCCAGTTTGTCGATCAGACTATAGCAAACCATCCTGCAAAAAAAACAACATTGATGGTAATTTCACAACTAGCAGGTTTCAAGCATTGAATTGACCACCTTACATTTTACTGCGCATTTATCAGATGTGGGGCATGGGGGAGTGCACATCCATGAGCACTGGTTATTTCAGTACGAAAAAAACCGTGTTTTTGAGGGTGAACTCACCCATACCGATCCGGACATGGTGGATTTATTTATTAACGTCTTCATATTTTTTTGAAGATGTGTTTGTGTTTCTTGTACATGTAGAGCCTGAAATATGTGTCTGACGAGCCTTGAGAATTTTATAAGTTCAACAGCCAGGCAATTTCATTCTGATGCCTCAGATGTCATTTGCTCTATGATGATCAGATGGAAACAGGGCAACCACCATTCCGAGTTCGAGCTTGACACTCAAGCTGGTTTGCAGGTGTGGTTTGCACTATCGGGACAAAATTTCAATTTGGAAACTATGTTTGGGGTGAATTACCCTCTGGTAATTTAACATAGCTATGGAAAATCACAATTTTTAATGGGAAAATCTACTATAAATGGCCATTTTCAATAGCTATTTGTATGTTTACCAGGCCGGGTACATGTTGAAACCCACAACCAGCATATTGCGTGTTGCTTGTTTCCGCCTGCAAGGAGAATCAGTTCTACATATTGATGCCTCACGTGGGACATCCGACCACACCCAGGGGTGACATGTCGGCGTGCCATTGGTTGTCCACCAAGAACGCATGGAAGGCGCCGCAGGCGGCGTCCCAAGCCCCGCCGAACCACTCGGCGCCGCCCCAAGCGATGTCGGGCCAGGGGTTCCCGCAGCAGCAATTTGCCACTCGGCAACCTAGTTCGGTTGAGATACAACTGGGATATGAATGGATGTAATGAAATAACTATTACTATTCAATATATACATATACACAGCTAAACCGGCATATGATATTCGGTCTCTGAAAATTGGTACGGATATACCATGAGATACGCCGAAAAAATTGCCATTTGAATAGGGAAAATGCTCTGCTAAATCCGCGGACACACAGGGGTTCCAGAGTAACAAGATTGGCATATCTTTTCAAGCACTCAAGCACTCAAGAGTCTATTAAATGTTTTCCTAACCATGACTAAGCATAAACGACCATAGACTGAGCCAACACAAAGAAGCTATTGATCTCTGGATAGCACATGTTGATACATCCGTGTCCGCCACTCCCTCAGGTGTCACCGGAGGGGTTCACCTTTCGGGCCGGTGATCGAGTGCATGTGCTCACATGTGAGTCTCCGGTTCCTTGGCAGCATGGGGATGTGTATTTCAATTGCGCATATGTGTTGTGCTTACATAAATACAATTTCTAAGCACCCATAGTCATAGACATGTAATTTTGATTTTCAAGATATATTATACTCAACGTAACCTAATATGTGTATGTATATAGATAGTGATATGGTATGTAGATCTGTCAGTAGGAATCAGTGGGATATAATGTTTTCTATGTTACATATATGTATACATTACATATTGTATGCCATATGAATCGGAAGTATTTGTATATGTGTATATTTTTCTATGTGGCAATGAATCAATACCTATTAATACCATTTTTAGAGGGATGAACATCCATTTACCAGCTATTTTTATGTTCACCAGGGGTACTATTGGTTTTGACACACTGCCATGTGTATATGGATGGAGCTGGTTGGATTAATGGCAGGGCGACACCCAGAGGGGAGTTATGTAACACGCTAGGGCCCCTGGGGGCCCTACTTGGTGGCTCATCCCACGAATCCCAAGTAGGTTAGTTCACCCCAGTTATAAGTGGATGAATACCCTACTTATCCCACTGAAAAAACCAGGGATATAACCTACTTAGGATTCGTGGGATGAGCCACCAAGTATCTCAGTTGATTTATAAACCACATTGACTATTGTCATATCCCCAATGTTAGCTATCGGACTGGGCTCCCCACCTGGAATGCACGGCATCATGGACCAGATTTTCTGAACATTCTGACAGCCGGACAGCATTTCAAGCTATACGTCCGTTCTGCACTCTAATTTGGATGTTTGTAAGTTGAAATATACCGACCCCTGAGCCCCACCATGTATAGCATAGGTAGTAGGTCATGTGTAGAGCACTGCAGTAGCTATGAGAACCATTCGTCCCAATAGTGATGTACAGTTAACAACCCTTATCTAGAGGCGTTAGATAAGGAATGTAGTCGTAGGTTAGAGCATGATGCCCAGTAATTAATACCCTAACAACTACCAGGGTTTAATCGGTCATGCATGCGACGCCTACATGGCTCAAGCGCACAAAATAGCGTGTGCTTCGTTCGTTTGTTCATGTTGAAGGGTTGTGGTAGGAACACACTTGGTTCGACCCCCCTTTTGTCTGGTTATCAGCCGTAAGGCTTGTTTTCTTGGTTGTTTTGCCTTTTGGGGTTTCTATTCCTACCACCACTGGTTTAGGCCCCTGGTTTCGCTTCGCTCACTGTCTTTCACTGTTGCATGCCTGCAGAAGGGTCGGACGAAGTCGCTGACGATTACGTCGCGACGGAAACACCAGCGGACGGATCCGAAGCGGCTGGCGAAGCAGAAGGTGTTGAAGAGAATCTTCCACCGACTGTTGACCCGGTAGCGGAGGAGCCCAGAAGCTGGGCCGATCTTTCTGAGGGGTCCACTGCGCCCGTGCCTTCTGGAGAACTTGAACTGACCCAGGTCAAAGAAGAGGTTCAGGAGGCCGAGTCGCTCAACGCGGTCCTTTCTGCAATTGGTGTTCCGGAGGTGGTCGCTGACGAGCCCGTCGCGACAGAGGGTGATTTTGAGCAGTCAACTTCAGATCAAACATTTTTGGAAGCTCCTCCAGACGCGGACAATCCGGCAGAAGCAGCTTTCACGGACCTTGATCAAGCTAAGGAAGAAGACTTTCAATCTGATCCTCAACCATCACCTTCAGAGCACGTAGACGCCGAGGTTGAAGAAGCCGAACAGCAGGTCGAGACAGCCGATCTTTTGGGTTTAGGTGACGAGGCAGGTCCAGTAGGAGAAGCATCCGTTGCATCCGAACCATCTGCATCCGTGCCTAAGCCTGCGGTCGCTGACACATCCGGTGTCGCGACAGAAGCCAATACTAGTTGCCCCGATCAAATAGTCCCACCACCAACTAGCCCTAATCTTGTTGACCCAGGTGCCGATCCTATCCAAGTAGGACATTCCCCCGCTAGTTCATCAACAGCCCACCGACCAAGGGTTCGATCCAGCAGGGGCGGTGCCACAACCAGGTGGCAAGAAGCAAAGCGAGCTTGGTGGAACGACTTCGAGGCATACCAAAATTGGCTTTACCATAACTCCGGAGGGGATATTGTAGGTGGCTTTTGGTTAAGAAAGATTTCTTACGAATACGCCGACGAAAGCACTCGCTGGTTGATAGCTCTTCATTCAAGACTTGTTGAGGAGTTCCCAACATCACAGTGTTTAGCTTTGGCCTATCAAATCCTCATCCCATACAAAGAGTGGGCACACATCTACGGTTTGGACAGGCGCAGAGGTATTTCACACGGTGAACAAGTGATAAACTCTGGTGAACTACCCCCTAAAAGGATCATCAATCAACGCATCTTAGGGGCAGAGCACCCGCGCCAAGAAGAGTGGGATATATATTATAGATATATAGGCCCTCAACAGCAACCACGCCCAAAAGCGGTAAGGCCTGCTGCCGCAACACCTGTTGCTGGCGCGGCAAGTGGACGCACAGATCCGACTCCGGTCCAGCAAGGTCCCAAAGAGCCTGGGCATCCACCGCCGAACTGGCAACCTTCTTTAAGAAGGCCACCTGAGCCAGCAGTGCCACCGCGTCCAAGGGTTACTGTCTCTGTCCATCCGGTCCCACAAGCCCCAAAGTCAGATTCTCAAGGGGTCGCTGCCTCTGGGCGCGACGTAGCACCAGTCCCAGTTGCTAGCCCTGCTAAGCCACCAGCTAAAGCTAGGCCCAAAGCTCCTGATTCTAGTGCCACAACCCTTGCAGATAGAATTCAAGGTTTGCCACCTCCACCTAGTAATATTCCCCCTAGTCCGCCCGTTCATAAACAACCACCTTTACCACCACCACCACCATCTCATCCGCCGCCAACTGCACAGGAGCTCGCTGCCCGCAGTTCCCAGCCAGCAGAGGCGCGAGAAGAGGCTGCTCCGGAGGATCCCAACGATCCACCGCCTGAAGAGGAGCAGTGGGTGGAGGAGGAAGAGGAAGAGGAAGTTTTGGAGGAGGACGAAGTGGTTGAAGTTGAGGTTGAGGCCGAAGCTGAACCCGAATTCCCTGACTTTGCACCAACAGAGCACGGCCGTGAGGTTTCCACGCGCCGTCGTAGGCCTAAAAGAACTAGGTCCAATCCGCCATTGCCTGTCAATCTAGTCCCAAGGGAAACCCGTGAACGCATTGAACTTAATCAAGAACTTTATAGAGCCCGAACCATAACCGGTGTTTCTAGGAGACCTCTTGCTTTAAGACCCCAAGTGCACGGTTACCCCGAAATTAGAATTGACTCCGCTGGCACCTGGGCTAGGGTCGCTGATCCTCCGATCGCGTACGCGCCGCAGACTTTGCCGTTTATTGTGCCTCACGCCGCGGCACCAGAGCTTGGGGTCAACCCACACGAGCTTCCCGACTCGTTGTGGCGTGATCCTGCACTTAGATCCCATCGGACTGTTCTTGGTTCAAGTAACTTAGACCCCAACAGTGTTTATAATCTTGACTCCAATAACCCCGGTACCGAATCTGAGGGCTCTGAAACTGCTGAGACTCGAACCGCCAGGTTTGTTTCATCAGGTCAGGCATTTGTCGGCCGGCAAGAACCATTCGACGCTGGCTTCGCTGAGCGCACCCCTGCCCGTCCAATTGAGTCTCCACCAAAGAGACAGCGTCCTAACATAAGAACCTCCCGAATCCAACGTGATAAGCCGGCACAGCCCAGAAAAGATCCAGTTTCTGCTGCACCAACACCACCTGCAGCCCCTACAGTACCATCTTTGACTGTTCCCCCATTAAGCAGTTCTAGTAGTTCAGCTTACCCTCCCTGGAGGCAGTCTTTGCAAAGTGCTGGAACTGGGGTCGCTGACACAGCCCGTGTCGCGACAGAGACTGCATCAGAGCCAGCCGGCTCTCCCGTTGCGCGATCCAGATCAAGAGCACCCTCAGCCGAGACTGCGCCTGCAGTTGCTGCCAAAACCAATAGGGGAAGGGAAGTACCAATTTCAAATAAGATTTCATCTAGGTCTCGCAAAAGAGCTAGTTCAGTTCCAGTGCCAAGACGTGCAAAGGGGGCTGCTGTCCCCGACACGCCCCAAAGGCCAGAACCTCTACCGCCAGCTCCAGAGAAAAAGAAGAATCTGCCTTGGAAACATCCACCTGTGTCAATTGCGCCTGCAGCACCTGCTGCGCCTGTGGCACCTGCAGCACCCGCTGCACCTGTGGTAATTCCCCCAAGACCTAATAGGCCAGTTCCCCCTAATCCAGCTAATCTTAAGCCCGTAAAACCTCCTCCGCCAGGAATTGGGGGGCCAAGACCTGCTGGTCAACCGTCCCGAGACTTGCCTCCGCTTGATCCCGAAGGACAGCAGCAGCCGCATCAAGATCAAAGCTCAGGTTCTGGCCTTGCACCCCACGTCCGTGGGCGGCCTTTACCTGACCCAACACCAGATCGGCCTGAGGGGGTCGCTGGCTCTGTGCCGCGACATTACCAGCATCAACCCAACTTAGTCTCTAAAGTAGTCCACGTTAATACATCCAACGTAGTTGTTTGTATCGACTGGCACGATACCATTGACCAGGCTCTCAACCCCGTAGGTGAATTGTCTTCCCATTTAGTTGATAAGCTTCGGTCATTGACTAGGATTGCTGGTAATCAAATTGAGTTCCACATTGTCTCATACGCCGGCCAATCTAAGATTGACAGCACCAAGGCCGGTGCTGAGCACGTGATTAGCCAACTGATTGCAGAAGGTTTGCCGTTTAGAGAAGTGCACCTGGCACGCTATCCTTGCGGTAGGCAGGGCAAATCCTCTATCATCTCCGCTCTTCAGGCACATTGTTTCATCGACGACCGTTCTGACATCCTGAACGAGTGCAGACAACTCGGCATTAAAACCATCCGTTCAGAGGGGCGTTCTGACAGAGAACTCTGCTGGATTGCAGAGGTGGAGAACTGGATACGTCTTGAAGGGGTCAGCCAGATCCTGCACAACCGACATCCAGTTCCTCTTAGGACCAATCAATTTTACCCCAACTTTGGGGGCCAGGACGATAAGTCACTTTGGTAGACCCTGGCACAAGTCCAGCGGTTCTACAGCATCCGATAGGCTTTCAACGCCGAGGTAGCTGAGCTTGCTCGCTACGTTCGTCGGTCTGTCCTTGTCGTTTGCCAAGTGTCCATTGTCCAATTGCCTTTTGCCTTTTGTTTTTAGTTCAGCGTTGTTTTGCGGTCAGAGCTAGGGTCATTACCGCTAGCGAAGCCGTATTGCATCCGAACTTCAACACAATTTGAATTAATTTCAATTGCACTTTATTATCTTAATATCCAACTTGCGAAGACTTTGTTGGTTGAGGTAGTATTGTGCTGCATAGGTCTTTTGTCCCATCACTGCACACTTTTGCTTGGGACGCTGAGCAAAGCTCGCGTTGGATCACATCGTTGCAGTTGAGCGCAAAAGTTCAGCCGAGTTTGGGTCAAGATGTCAGGTATTTCTCCCCCTTCTGATCCTAGTTCATCTAACAGTAGGTCAAGGAGTAGTCCTGAAACTTCTAATCCAAATGCAACAAGGGTCCCGGCGGTTGTTACCTCCCTGGTTCCACGAAGAATCCAGTTGCCTTCAACTAGGGATGCCATGCGTGTTGATGAGTCATCTGATACTAGTGTGGAAGCATCTCAACAAAATAGATTTAGGCAAAGGGGTCCCCATGGTCCAAACCCAAGCAATAGTCCTGATGAAGATAATCCTGTAGACCTTAGTGCAACCCAAGCCACTTTCCTTGCGGGTGCTGCTGTAACCCAAGCGCACCATGCCGCCACTATCGCAGACCATGCTAGTAATGTTGCTATCCAATCCCAATTAGAAGCCTTCCAAGCTAGACAAGTCATCGCACAGCAGCAATCCGACTTTGGTCAGGTCGCTGCAGAAATGCGCGACGCAGCGACAAGGGCCATCTTGCACAACCAAGAGGAAGCCTACGTCGCTTTGGCTGAGAGGGACAGGGGTTCGGAGTTGTTTGAGCATAACCTCACCCAACAAGCCCAACAATTTGTTTTTGGGGCTAGGCAACAGGCTCAGCAGGAAGTCTTAGAGAGTCAAGCGGTTTTGCAACGGGAAGCCCAACAATTTGTGGAATCTAATGTTAGACCACTTCAACAACAAATCAATTTGGGTAACCAACAATTGGCCACTCGGGAAGTTGAAATAACTGAAAGGGATACTAGGATTGCTCTCCTTGAGCAACAGTTGGCAGAAGCCAGACGCCAAAACAACTTGGCTGTAGCATCCCCAGTTCCAGTTTCCCCCATTTCAGGTTCTGCCCTCATGGACTATCTTGCGGATCTTCCCCGAGAAAATATAGGTCAAAGGGTAATTCCTGAAGATGAGCAAACTATGGAAAACTTCAATCTATTTGAGGGTTATGTTCCAGCTCCAGCTCAAACACCAGATGTTCGTGCTAGGCCTTTTGGTTCCCCACAAAATACTCCAGTTCCCCTGCAAGAGGTTGCAAATCCAATGGTTGTAGAGGCAACTACTTGGGCCACCCCCAGGGTTTCTGTTGGCCAATCATCCCATGAAGTAGCACCAAATGTTGTTCCGACCATGCCTCAGTCTTTTCACCCTCCGGGTGCCACACCCGTGACTGTTATGGCGAACCCCCAACCTGCGGAGTTGGCAGTTGCCAACTTGTCCATGCCAGCAAATGCCATGGTACCTAGCGCTAATGTTGCAAGTGGTTCGAATCCAACAGAATCAGCTTTAGTCCATCAACTTTTAGCTGAAGTGAGTAGATTGACCAATGCATTGCAATCGCAACAGCAGCAACTTCAACAGATGCAACAACAACAATCTCAGCAGCTCACTGCCCCTGCACCCCTGCCGATAGCACCTCCGTGCACGCCCCCAAAGGGCGCTGCTGCTAGCGCACCGGGCTTAGGTCCAACCAATGCTAGTGTTGCGGGCACTCCCTGTGCAAACTCTCGTTTTGGGTCCATAGGTCGTGCACCTCCACCGCAGCAGGTGTTGCCGCCAGGGTTGCCGCCACTTCCGTTGGCGCAACAGGGTTTAGTTGTTGACAATACCACATCTTATCACCATATTGGTTCTGCTAATAGATCAGTTGATTCAGGTAGCTCAGAGTCCTCCTCGGATTCTGGTGAGTTCCACTCAGTGCGTGCCCCATTAGTCCTTACTGAATGTAGGATTTGTGGTGACCTCCATGAAGAGATCGAATGCCCGCATCTTACCATGAACCAACCCTATTTAGCCCCACAGCCACCTGCTGTTAACTACGCGGATGATGAAGAAGATACCATTAGGATAAAATCCTTAGTTGATATGGTTTTTCCGAATCCACCAGAGAACGCAGGTCAAGCCCGTGGATATATCAATCAGGTGTTGATGTCAATAGGCAAACTCCAAAAGACCCCCGGTAATGAAGTTTACCAATGGGCCCAAGAGTGCCTAACCACTGATGAAGCTGTTCTTCAAGCCGATCCTAGGTACCCCCGCACTGATCGAGAGATCGCTTCTAGGCCCATAAAGACCTGTAAGCGCGGTAGGTTTGGTCTTGTTTTTCAGCAAATGGTAGAAGCAGAGCGCGCAGCTAGTGGTGCAATGCCTTGCGGGCGCGCGATGTTGCGTAAAATATTCAAACATTTCCAACTCGAGCGTGACCGCATTGGCATGCTTGGCGAGCGAAATCTGTTATCCCTTAGGGTCGCTGGTAACACGGTAGCTGACTTAGAAGCCTTTAGGGATAAGTATATTTACGTGATGTCTACCATTCCCTTAGAGGATTTACCGCGACAACAAACGCTGTTTAACCATCTCATCGACGAGCTAGAGCGCAATGCCGTGATCGCCCCAAAAGTTGTTAAAGCTAGGGAAGCCCGACTAGATAGCCATCGTCGCACCACTGACTGGTTATGGTCTAAGGTTGAACTTGCCATCCAACTTGATCAGCAGAAGCGTAATCGCGCTGAGTTTGATAAGCAGCTGAAGTTGAAGCCTGCTGCTGGCTATGCTGGCACGCAACAAACCCCCGATGATAAAATCGCTGGTGCCCCTGCACCAACCCCTAATCCCAAAGCTAAGGCCACGCCTAAGAACCAGGGTTCAGGGGGGGGTAATCCTCAACCAAAGAAAACCCCTAAAAAGGAGGACGTGAAGGCAGCTCCTGCCCCGAAAGCGAAGCCCAAGGCCAAGCCATCCGGTCCAAAGCCGCCTCCGCCCAACCGAAAGGGCAACACGACCCCGCGTGGGGAAGAAGCCAAGAAAGTAGCAAATATGAGCGCTTCCGAAAAGGCCAAAACCCCTTGCATGTTCTATGCGTACAATGCATGCAAAGCTAAGTCGTGCGCGTTCCTCCACTCTGACACCAACAAGTATAAGGGACCTCCTCCTAGAGCACTTGGTAAAAGCGGTAAAGCCCCTACCAAAGCTGCTGCTAGTATGGCAACTGTCATAATCCCAGAGGTCGCTGCCCATGGCGCGACTAATAATCCTGACCCCATCAATGCCATGCCAATGAAGGCCTCCAAATCCATCCCTTGGCTTTGGGACACGGCCGCAGGTCGACACTTGATTGGACGCCAAGCCCTCACACCAGCCATGAAGGAGCACTTGCAGCAATCACCCAATCCTGTTGCTTTTGCTACCGGAGGTGGCAGCCAGCCTGGCCAAGAGTCACTAGCCTTTAATGGAAGTAAGATTCTTGAAGGTGAAGAGGTCTATGTCCTTAAAGAATGTCCTCCCGCACAAAGCATTGGTAAGACTGTCATAGATAAGGGTTACATGTTTGTCTGGGATCCTAGAGAGAATGTCCCCTACTTGATAGCTCCAGAAAATATCAACAGGTGTAGAATGAAAGTTCCCCGGAATGCTAGAATCTGTGCATCTAGGGTAGTTGAATATGTTCCCCAGTATGATGAAGAGTTGACCCCACGTCATTTTGTGCCCAGCGAGCACCTTGCTCCTGTTTCAACTGCCGTGCCAGCTCCACCTGTGGAAACTGATGCTCCCGCTGATGATGAAGAAGATCCTAATGACCCTGGCTATGCCCCTAGCTTTGGTGGTAGTGACCTTCCTAGTCCTTCAGAATTAGATGAAATTCTAGATCCCGAGCCTGTTGAGGACGCTGCTGGGCCCCCTAGCGCGTCGGAGCCTAAACACCCAATGGATGATAAGCTTTTGGTAGAGCTAGGTGATGGTGAGCCGCCTAAGGATGAAGTTCTAAAGCAGCAAGCCACTAGCCCTGAACATTTGCGCACCCATTTTCCCAAAAATCCCTACTGTCCTTTGTGCCATATAGCAAAAGATACCGCCATGAGGGTTTCACATGTCAAAGATGGCAAAGCCGATGATTTTGTTGATCCCCCAAAGCAGCCGCTGGAACAGCTAGCTACTGATGATGTTATCTTAGCTAAAGGGTCCGAACACTTGGGTGTAGGTATAGGGGGAATAAGGTCGCATCATGTCATCCGCGATGCGTACTCTGGTGCGCGTGTTGCATACCCATTGTCTAAACGTACTGCCGACGCGCATGCTCGCAACTTTAGGCATTTCTTAGGATTGCGTGGATCAGAGCTCACCACCCGAACGTTCATCAAAATGGACGAAGCAGGCGAGCTTGAGCAGGCGGCACATGCCGTAGGCATGGTTCCAGAAACCTCGTTGCCGAACAGATGGCCCCACAATGCCATCCTCGAGAGAGATGTTCGAGAGGAGAAAGAATGTTGCCGCACTATTCACCTCCAATCTGGTCTTCCCTATGAGTATCACACATATAGCTATCCATATGCTTGCCTTTCAATGTCATTCGACAAGCCTTCAATAGCTGACCCCGACAAAACCCAATGGGAGTCGCTTACTAGGAATAAGTTTGATGGCATGAGGTTATGCTTTGGTCAGTTAGTGTATTACCGTAGGAAGTCACCCACCAAAAGGACTTTGGAGCCCAACATGTCACCTGGTCTATTTTTGGGTTGGAGGATTGATCCCGGTTTCCGATATAGAAATATCTTAAGGGTGTTAGATTACCAAGAGTATCGCACTAGAGGTGGGAATTCAGCCGTTGATGTTCCAGAAGCAGAAATCTTTGTCCCTGAAGGTGATCCTGTTTTTCCAGTAGGTTTTTCACGCCACCAAGCTATCATCAGGGGGGATAACCCAGATGATCTTAAGTTGCCTGAATATGCCTTAAAGGATGTGCCCTTCCCCAAGGAGGGCGGAATAGCCTCACCCTCTACACCAGGTCTCAAAAGTCGTTCTGTTTATATAACCGTAGACCGTATCCTTAAGTGGAAAGAGACCCCTGGTTGCAAAGGCTGCACTGGCCATTCGCGCGTGCACACTGATGAGTGCAGAGCCCGCTTCGCAATGTTGGTTGAAAAAGAAAAAGAAGCCGAAAAAGAAAAGAAAGCTCCACCACCCACAAGTGAGACAGAAGCAGAAGACAAAGATGATGAAGCACATGGCATCATCTTCCAGGGTGAGGACCTGCCTGACCCCGACCCCATACCATCGCACCTCTCCGCTGAGGACAGGGCGCTCTTTGAGGAAACTCTCATAAGAGGTGAGGTACCAGGGTCGTCCGAACCCAGCGCTCCAGCCGAGCCTGCTGTTTCCGTTTCTGGTGTAGCTATTCTTCCTCAAGTTGCCAATCGATGTTCCGACCTATGTCAAAAGTCGCTGCCTGTTTTTGGTTGCCCCGCTGTAGGTAAGCCAACTAACCGCGATAATCGTAGGAGCCGGAAAGCTGCCAAGAAAGCTTCCAGACCCAATGCCAAGTCAACCATGTTTGAGTTTGCTTGTTCTGAGGACTCCCAGATGGGTTTTACTCACCAAGAATATGGCATTAATCATGTTAGACTTTGTAAGGATAGGATAGACCTGGGAGATGAGTCACAATGTGAGCAACTAGACTATCAGATAGATGAAGCCGCTAAGGTTGCACCTCCACATATGTGGGCCTCTATCCCATGCACATCCGGATCCCCTTGGCAGTACATCAATAGGAAGAGGGGTGGTGCCGCATTCATTAGGAAGCTAGCCCACCAGGTCAAAGAGTCCAAACGGTTGTTTAAGAGTTTTTCCAAACGCGCTGAAAGGGTTCTCAATCATGGTGGTACTGTAACGTTTGAATGGCCAAGACCTTGCTCTGGCTGGAAAAGGCCTGACGTTGTAGCATTCTTTGAGAAGCATCCCCAGTTTATGACCGTTGGTTTTGAAGGGTGTACCGTAGGTTTAACCGACAGAAATGGTTATCCCATCAAAAAGCCATGGAAGCTCAAGACCACTTCTCCCCGAATTGTAGAGGCGTTTCAAGATATGCGGTGCCGATGCCAGCAACCTCATTCCAGATGTGAGGGAGCTGAGACCACTCGCTCCGCAATGTATCCGCCCCAAATGACTAATTTAATTGCGCAAGCTTTGTATCCCTCAAAATGTGCCCAGCAGTCCGTTCCTGCTATGCCTTGCCGACCGGCAAACAGCGAGCCTCAACCCCATAGGGAAATTGAGCAGCACCTTAAGCATGTATCCCCATTAGCTGGTTTTGAAGATTTAGCCCTAGCTGTTGAATCAGATCCCACTGCTAATAGGTTGGTTACAGAACTTCTTGACCACGAACAATTGATCGCTCAAGCCTTCCACCTGGAAGACCCTAAGGCGCCAACGCCTGAGATCAAAGCAATGGTCACTAAGCTCTTGTCCCGTGCAGAGATGCTGTCCAATCCCAAGGCCCTTGAAGCAATCCGCGCCGAAGCCGATGGTTTGGTTAAAGCTGGTACTTGGGATCTTAGCTCGGTCCGCGAGAAGGAAGATGTACGCAAAGAAGCTAAGGCTTCGGGTGTGTCAGTGCACTTTGGTCAGCTCATGACCATCGCGTCCATTAAATTCTACGAGCTTGCAGACCACCTTCACAAAATGAAGGGGCGCATTGTGTACAGAGGAGACTGCGCAAAGGACGAACATGGTGCAGCCGCGGTTTACCAAGAACTCGGTGCAAACCCCACCTCCGTCCAAGGGCTAAACGCCTGCCTGGCGTACGGGTCGCTGCCGGGTAACCGCGCGACGGCTGCAGATGCAGTCAAAGCTTACGTCCAAGCACTGTTATCTTCCAAATACAAAACCTGGATTGAGCTTCCCCCGGAGCTCCGCCCCAAGTATTGGAAACAACAGTTTGTTAAGCCCGTAGTCCTCTTAATTAAAGCCTTATACGGTCATCCTGATGCCGGAGGCCTGTGGGAACAACACTTGAAAGTCATCATCAAGAACCTTGGTGGACAGGAAGTTCCAGAATACCCAGGAAACTTTTACTTCCCAGATACAAAGTTACTTCTGTCAACTTATGTAGACGATTTAACTCTAGCTGGCCCCGCCGACCAGCATGATGCATTCTGGAGCAAGTTAACTTCTGTGGTAGACATTGAACCCCCAGAGCCCATCTATAGGATTCTTGGACGCAACCATGTTGTTACCCCACTCTCCAAGACCGAAGGTCATGAAAAATGCGCAGCCTTCCAAGCCCAAGATGGCATGGTTTTTGATATGGCAGACTACGCTCAGCAGACCGTAGATTTGTATAAGTCAATAACTGGTGTCACCAAACTCGAGCATGCCGCCACGCCATTTCCACCTGAGGGATCCATCACCATTGAAGATGATGAAACTAAAGGGGAACTAGCTCCAAATGCATGTAAGATTTTGATGAAAGCCCTTTGGTTAGGTAGACTTGCACGTCCCGACATCATCAAGCCTATCAATGATCTGGCCACAAAGGTCCAGTCGTGGTCTAGGGGGGATGATAAGAAGGTCCTAAGATTAATCCAGTACATAGCCTCAACACCACACTACAGGTTAGTAGGTACCATTCAGGACAAGCCTGAAGACCTAGAGCTCAGACTGCTTGTCGATGCCGACTTTGCCGGCGACAGATCCACTGCACGCTCAACCTCTGGTGGCTTTTTGGTTTTAACTGGCCCTAGTTCCTTCTTCCCACTTGCATGGATTAGCAAGCGCCAAACATCCACTTCTAGATCGACCACGGAAAGCGAGGTTGTTAGTTTGGCCCATTCGCTTTATCAAGAAGGCTTGCCTGCCTTACAGTTATGGGAGCTGTTGCTTGCACGCTCCGTAACCCTTAAGGTCCACGAAGATAATCAAGCAACAATCCTAGTTGTGAAGAAAGGATATAGTCCCAAGCTTCGCCATATAACTAGAACACACAAAGTTAATTTGTCTTGCCTGTCTGAAGTCTTCAGAGATGACTCTGCCGAGATAGAGTATACCCACACCGACGACCAGGCGGCAGACATATTCACCAAAGCATTGCCTCCACACAAATGGGCAGCAGCACTAATCCTTCTAGGAATCCGTACTGACCTTCCCTTAGACCTTAAATCCAAAGCCTAGGTCGCTGTGAACGTCCGTTCACGCGACAGTAGTCGCTTAGGATACTGCCAATGCGCAGTGCGTGTGGAACAGGCGAGGGGGGAGTTGAAATATACCGACCCCTGAGCCCCACCATGTATAGCATAGGTAGTAGGTCATGTGTAGAGCACTGCAGTAGCTCTGAGAACCATTCGTCCCAATAGTGATGTACAGTTAACAACCCTTATCTAGAGGCGTTAGATAAGGAATGTAGTCGTAGGTTAGAGCATGATGCCCAGTAATTAATACCCTAACAACTACCAGGGTTTAATCGGTCATGCATGCGACGCCTACATGGCTCAAGCGCGCAAAATAGCGTGTGCTTCGTTCGTTTGTTCATGTTGAAGGGTTGTGGTAGGAACACACTTGGTTCGACCCCCCTTTTGTCTTTGTAGGGCTCATTTTTGGGGCAGTTGTTGCAATGCATTGATTGCAAAATAATAACTACGATGCTGGATGGTTCTGTAGGGTGTTTTCTTCTCAGATCCACTCCATTGAACCACGATGAACCACGTGCGCCAGAGCAGAGAGACTTGTCTCTGGTCACAGGCCCAGCATCTTATCCAAAGCAACTATGTTGATGGATTTGTGATTTCTAGGTCAACCGATTGGTTGGGTATCCGTGTGACCTTGTTCTGAACATCCCTACAGACTTCTTTGTTTTGGTTCGATGTCACTTTCTTCGTTTGGAGTTGGGATGTCAGGGATGTCACTTTTACATCTGTTTTCAGGCAAAATAAAGTCTTTACAGTTGTGATTTGAAATGGTTTGAGCATGTTTCAACCAAACATGGACAACAAAGGGCCAACCTTGTGGTCGGATCCTCAGGAAAGGTTTTGACACGCCGCGTGAGAGATCTTTTGTTTCCAGTGACTTGGCGGCATCAGTTGCATTTTCCAGGCGCGCTTTTTCCCCCCCATGAAGTTGAAAAGTTGTCGTTACCCAGTCACCAGGAAAATCATGGAAAATCTGAGTTGGCTCCACACATGTTTAATCATGTTTATATTTCTGGAATAAATTTCAGGTGCAAATCCCTTGGAAGGGTGATTTCAAAAGTGGAAAATCTAGTGTTTTACAAGCACGAAAACGAAACTGGAGTTTTGTTCGCTGAGGGTTTCGCCGAAAAAAATTTGTTCCTTTCAAGCACAAAGTTGTCCGAAGTGCAAGAGAACGTGCAACAGCGTAGCATGACGTATGTGTGGAAGTGCAAGGGAACGTACTATGTCGCTGCAGTCGCAATGAACGTTAACATCCCACCCCCCCGCCACCCCTCCCACCCGCCCCCACACCCAAAATATCAACACGTGCAAGGCCTCTTACTGGCGTTGACACCACAAACATGGGAATAACCGAATAGCCCAATACATGAAATTTGGTTATATCCTATTTTGAGACACGCCAATTGGTTTCAGATTTCTCCTTGTGGTGTTTGATCTCGTGTTTTTTCTTTTCTGTTGGATGTGTTTTGGGGTTGTTGGACATGATTACAGCATGCAACAAGTGATGTAGAAATGATTTTGGGACATCAAGAGTCAAGACTCATTGGGTACTTCGCCAGTGAGATCGAGGTTCATCTGGGAGAAAAAAAATAAGTTTGGATTTTGTTGGAGGTCCCCGCAATCATACTGACAGCCTCCATGATTATGCCTCATTTGATTCCCTGGATTCTGCACCGGCATACATATAGGCATTAATCTTCAAAACACAACCTGCAGGCGCTAGATTGTGTGTCCATCATTTTCTCATTGTTGGATATGTCATGATCTGACTGCATATTACACTCTTGGAAGGTATTTCGCTGGAGCAGATTGGGTTCATGTTCTGTTTCAGTCTCAGGTGAGAACTGATTCTGACGCGACGCACGTCGTTGCGGACGACACGTTGCAGGTGTCTTGGCAGATCCCCTTTTCCCCTGGGTGTGTCTCAAGTCTGAACCCAAAATGTCAATGGATTGTGTTGCTTGTATAAAAATTGTCATTTTGGTTTTATATTCTTAGACAAACCGACAAACCATTTGGTTGGGATTGTTTTTGTGATTCTCCATGGTTTTCCTTGGATTGTTGAGGCAATCTCAACATTCTATTGACTTGATGACTTGTCCTTCTTTGAACGCAGCAGTCCGCATAGAATGTGCTTGAATGGAGGTGCAAGGGTTTGTGGTGAATTGAAAAAAACAACGCATTCGTTGTTAAAGGGCTGGAACGTTTTTTTTTCTAGTTGGTGATTTCAAGATATTTTTAGTTCCTGGTGCATCCCATATTATATCATATTATCATGTTGGATGGACGAAACCAGACTGATGTTGAAATCAGTTATATACTTGGTACTCGTTTGTTCAACCATCTTTTTGCTGTTTCGCCCATTCTTTGCTGATTTTCATTGGTCTTAACTATATATATAATGGACTAAAAAGCACAGTTGGTTGATGATTTTGTGGCTTGTTATTCTGCCCTTTATTTTCAATTCATCTGGGCCTGGGGATGCCCATGGAAACCAACCATTGGGGTGATTTCTTCAAGATGATTTAGTTCCATTGCTCAAGTACAAGGATCTACCAATATCTAGACTTGGTTATACTGTATAAATGGTAGAAATTGTCAGCATTTATGTCGTTTTACCGCAAATTGACCAAATATATTCATCCCCAGGTGCGCCCCCGACATTGCGCGGCTTCTTAGGTGACGGTTGGACCCTCCCGCGCTGTCGCTGGGAAACTGTTCCTGGGCAGATCTTTCTGTGGCAGATGACCTAAGGACCTAGGGACTCTATGGACTGATAACCAACTAGCTGATGGAGAAAGAACCAATATATATATATTTATATACATAGGGATACGGGCATATATTATAATATATATATATATGTGTGTGTGTGTGATATAATATACATACATGTATGTATGTATATATATATATAGGAATGCAATGGGCATACAAAATAATGTATATACATGTATGTATGTATATATATATATATTCTATATGTGTATATATATATGTATATTCTATTTATATATATAATGATGATAATAAAAATAATATGATAATATATATATATAAATGGAGATATATCCACAATTTATGTTGCTGATTTGTGTTTGTTGATCTCACACGCGTGCTTCGATAGAGGTGCAAGGGTTTTAGGTCGGTAGAGGCATTCTTTTTGAAGGGCTGCACCGTAGTGTTCTATGTGTTTCTCTGATTGGTGTTTTTGATACTTGTTTGAGCTTACCCTTTGCTTATTTAACATAGCCATGGTATAGATGGCCATAGAAATAGATGATTTTCCAAGCTAGAAACCTCCATTTATGGTTGGGATTTTCCATGGCTATGTTAAATAACCAGATGGTAGCTGATTTTTACTTCAATGGCCATAGAACTAGTTTATTTACCATGATTTACCTATTAAAAATGGTGATTTCCATTGATTTCCCATAGATGGTACTTGTAGTTCCTTCCCCAGGTGTTGGCTTGCTGGCGGCGTTGTCCCCGTCACTTGGCTGTCCAGTGCTACAGCGACGGTGGTTAGAAACCAAGTCTTCCAAACGGCACACGGGGAACTCCGGTGTTTCAGTCCAAACGTGGGTTTGTCACAAAAATTATTATTTGAACGCAGAAAATGAATGTCAGCAGTGCTGTTTGGCATGTCCTGGTGGTCGTGTCCCAGCTCATGGTTCCCCAGCCTTTCCAGGCTTTTCGCTCTCAACTGGCTGGCGGTTTCGCAGTCCCAGCAGCCCCGGCCGTATCTTGGTTGATAGGGTGTCAGTGTGGCTGTGGCCAACTCAATGCTTCACCACATGAGTGTGAGTTGTTTCTTGAAAGTGGCTATATACATCACTATCATATATATATATATGACAGTGATGTATATATATATATATATTCTTTTTTTATAGTTTGATAATACAGATAACTTGTACAATCTAATGCATGTGTGTGTATATCAAGATTGCTCAAGCTGCATGCAGTAGGTGCTCCTACCAAAGAAAACCACACACTTGTCCGTTGAGGAATCGATCGCAGACTGGCTGGACCCCAAAAATACTATTGGTCATGTCAGGGACTACAAACCAGGCCGCTTCTTGAGATAAACAACGTTACAGTCACTTGACTCAATGTTTGCTAGCGTTCCCCCAGTTAAAATAATGGCTATGTTTACATGTCCAGTTCTGTCCTGGAAAATAATATACACACAATCCTTTCGGTTGCATCACCCTTTGTTTGAGTTCCCAAAATACTTCGACCTACCTGCATGATGTTGACATCACCCCGCACCCATGCCCGGCTTAGGTCCTTCAAGTGTTTCATTTGAATCATCCGTGTAAATTGATCATATGTCTTCGGTCCATGGTCCCAGAGTCTCTTGGTAGCAACAGCTGTGCAGACAGCTGGCGGCTTTTTGACGTGACGTAAACTGTGAGATGATTCAAACATGTTGCGAAAGCGTCCTATTTTTCATCCTTGCTTTTGAACTTCTATGCATTTCGATTTGATGTTTTATATGCTGTGTCTGAGCATGGGGTATACGGTATACTGCCCAAAATTGTACGGGGAAAAAAGATGTGGATGTATGACCAGTGTCCAATGTTCTGATTTGTTTGTGGATTTCGACCAACATTACCAACCAAGTTGAGCATTTAAGGCATTTAAGCAACAAATAAATATGGAGAAACAATTGATGATATAGAATATAATTATATAGTAGTATTCCGGTGTGTCTGAAGATGTTATATATCATCCAATTTTCTGTGGGCTAAAACTCATCAATTCATGGGCAGTTGATCTTTTCATTCTGGGTAAAGCCTGGTTTGGTTGGTTCCTGTGGGAGGTTGTGTTTATCAAAATGGCTTGTCCGATGTCATGTCCTGATGTTGGTCATGTCCCAGCTTTTCCAGCCGTATGGTGGCGACAATGGCTTTGGGCTGTCAGGCATAGGTGTCCTTGCGAAAGAAGCACAACATGAGATGCAAGTCCCTTGAATGGACTAGAGCATACATCTGTGTAATTATGTATATACAACCTTTACTTCTGTATTAGTTTGTATTTGTCTACGTATATGTATGTGTATATTATATGTATGTATGTATGTATGTATGTATGTATGTATGTATGTATGTATGTATGTATGTATGTATGTATGTATGTATGTATGTATGTATGTATGTATGTATGTATGTATGTATGTATGTATGTATGTATGTATGTATGTATACATATGATATATACGTGCATTTATGTTTCCATATGTGTATGTTTAGGTGTATATTTTTACAAAGACCAGCATGCACTGGATGCCAGCAGCTTCATTGCAACTTCATTGGCCGAACCCACCAGCCATGGCGAGTAGAGAGAGGTTTCCCAATTGTTTTGCTGGCTATGTTCACATGCCTGTTCCTGGTGAACATAGCGAAACCTACTCTTGCTGGTTGTACATCAAGTTTTGTTTGGCTTCCAAGATGGCGTGACCTATCTACACAATTCTACACATAGATGTCGACGTGACATCACCCCATGCGCGACTCAGGCCCTTCAAGTGCATCATTTGAGTTCATTTGAATCAGCTGTCAGTTGTCAAGTGGTCAGACGTCATCGGTCAATGTTTGCAACGTCCCTTGATAGCAAGAGCTGTGAAGACCGCTGGCGGGTGTTGGATGTGGCAGGTGAATTGTGATATGTTCTGAATAGGTGCTTAGGTGCTTTTCAAATGCATCCTGTTTTCCATCCTTGCTTTTAAACTTCTATTAGCGTTTGACGTTTTGATTTACAGTAACATTTTACCTGCTTCAGGGATATTTGGAGCACTAGCTAAACAATATTTACCTTCAGGATGTCTAGGTTTGGCAATGACGTAGCCAAGGTAGTTTTCCTGGAAGTAGCTGAGTAATCCCCACAAGGCTCGATGTGTTGATTGGTTCATCTCCACCAATGCTGATTGGTTTAAATTATCTTCATCGATAGGTTTGACTCGTTGTCGGACATTTTTGTTGCTACAAAAGTCACAGAGGAATTCAATATTGGTCAACAAACACACATCTATGTCCCGATATTGGTCAAAAGTACGTTATTTTTGTTGACTCTTCAGTTTGCCAACGTCTATGTCCCGATGTTGGTCATGTCCCAGCTTGTTCGTGGTTCCCCAGCCGTATCTTGGTGGATGGGGTGAGTCCCTTATTGGAAGTGAAAATATATCCATATTCATCTATGCTGGTGTCACATACCTTATACAATCAAATCATCACATACACATGTATACATTATATATATACACATGTGTATACACTTATAACTTTATATATATGTGTGTGTATCTGCATGATTCATGCCGCATGCACTGGGTGATGCTACCATGTTCAAGCCACAATATTGCACACTGAGGAATCAACCGCAGACTGACTGGGCGAAGAAATCTATTATTTGCCATGACAGGGTTCATAAGCAAGGCTGCTTCTTGAGGATATAACCAAGATTGAAATGTTTTGAAGCCCCTTGACAAACGATTGGTGGTGGTCCCCCTATTTTTTGTTGGCTATGCTCACCGGTCCAGTTTTGTTTGGAAAGGATATACACACAGTCCTTTCGGTTACAAAACCCTTTGTTTGAGATGCCAACATAGCTCAACCAATTCGTATATGATGTTGACGTCACAACGCCATCAGCAACTCAGGCCCTTCAATTGCATCATTTGAGTTCATTTGAATCAGCTGTCAGTTGTCAAGTGGTCAGACGTCATCGGTCAATGTTTGCAACGTCCCTTGGTAGCAAGAGCTGTGAAGACCGCTGGTGGATGTTGGATGTGGCAGGTGAATTGTGATATGTTCTGAATAGGTGCTTAGGTGCTTTTCAAATGCGTCCTGTTTTCCATCCTTGCTTTTAAACTTCTATTAGTGTTTTGACGTTTTGATTTACAGTAACATTTTACCTGCTTCAGGGATATTTGGAGCACCAACTAAACAATATTTACCTTCAGGATGTCTAGGTTTGGCAATGATGTAGCCAAGGTAGTTTTCCTGGAAGTAGCTGAGTAATCCCCACAAGGCTCGATGTGTTGATTGGTTTAAATTATCTTCATCGATAGGTTTGACTCGTTGTCGGTGATTTTTGTTGCTACAAAAGTCACAGAGGAATTCAATATTGGTCAACAAAAACACATCTATGTCCCGATATTGGTCAAAAGTACGTTATTTTTGTTGACTCTTCAGTTTGCCAACGTCTATGTCCCGATGTTGGTCATGTCCCAGCTTGTTCGTGGTTCCCCAGCCGTATCTTGGTGGATGGGGTGAGTCCCTTATTGGAAGTGAAAATATATCCATATTCATCTATGCTGGTGTCACATACCTTATACAATCAAATCATCACATACACATGTATACATTATATATATATATACACATGTGTATACACTTATAACTTTATATATATGTGTGTGTATCTGCATGATTCATGCCGCATGCACTGGGTGATGCTACCATGTTCAAGCCACAATATTGCACACTGAGGAATCAACCGCAGACTGACTGGGCGAAGAAATCTATTATTTGCCATGACAGGGTTCATAAGCAAGGCTGCTTCTTGAGGATATAACCAAGATTGAAATGTTTTGAAGCCCCTTGACAAATGATTGGTGGTGGTCCCCCTATTTTTTGTTGGCTATGCTCACCGGTCCAGTTTTGTTTGGAAAGGACATACACACAGTCCTTTCGGTTACAACACCCTTTGTTTGAGATGCCAACATAGCTCAACCAATTCGTATATGATGTTGACGTCACAACGCCATCAGCAACTCAGGCCCTTCAATTGCATCATTTGAGTTCATTTGAATCAGCTGTCAGTTGTCAAGTGGTCAGACGTCATCGGTCCATGGTTCCAACGTCCCTCGGTAGCAAAAGCTGTGTGGACAGCTGGAGGATCGGAATGTGACACAAAGGTGAACAGATGTTCCGAACATTGTGCGAAAGCATTCTGTTTTCCATCCTTCTTTTGAATTTATGTGGTTTGTTTGTTTGTTTTTTGCGTGTCTGAACATGGGATATCGCTGGTATAGCCCAAAATATCCAAAATTGTATGGGGACAATTATGCTCAACCAATTACCAAACCAAAACAAGACAAGACATCTCTATACACCCGTTTGATTCTTGGAACTTCATTTTTCATATTAAGATCGACATAAATTGTAGCGCTAAGTTCTCCCTTGTTTAGTCGGGTCCAAATATAGGGTACAGTCCATGTTTGACTGAACTAAATCACAGTTGTTTGCTGGTTAAACCATGAGTGTCCTATTGTCAGAGAAACCATGAGAAACCCGTTTGAGGATACAAAATCAAATACCCTCTGTTAAACATACAAAAAATATGGAAATTAACATAACTATGGAGGAAAATTACAATTTTTAATGGGTAAATCAACTATAAATGGCCATTGTTAATAGCCATGTTTGACATAACCAGAGGGTATCAGTCAAAATCGCTGGAGGTTGATCTCCTGTAATGCCATGAAAAACTGCGTTCGGGGGCCCGAAAAAGAGAGGTTACCGTTGGTTCATAAGTTGCTTCAGTGGGCTTTAGAATTTTAGAATGTGTATATCAATGTTTTGGTTGGTTTGTTTTATTGAAACCCCCATCCTGGTTGGTTTGAATGGTGATGGTTGTGTGGGTACGGTAAATACGCCTTTTGTACCCATGATCATTGAAAACATTCCCCCTGATGACTAACTTCCTTTGATACATACGTATGATATAAATGAAACCCTAGAATTGGTGGATTCACCAAATTGTGCACCATGTTTTTCGATGTTTGTGAATTGGGGCGGAAGGGAGCAAATTGAGCAAACAACCTAAGGTCTACACGAATATTGGGATACCAAATAAGAAGGGGCAAAATCAAGGTGGCAATACATACAGGAGCTGGTTTTCGATGTTCAAAAGCCCGGGAGCATATAATGGTAAACGACGGGAACCCAAGCAGCCTTCTACCTGCGAATGTTGGGAGCCATAAATTCATACTTGGTGGCTCATCCCACTTACTAAGTAGGTCATATCCCTGGTTATTAGTGGGATAAGTAGGGTTAATCCACTTATAACTGGGGTTATAACCTACTTGGTACAGTAAGTGGGATGAACCACCAAGTAGATGGTTGTTTTCACAAAACAAACGATTTGGGCATCTGAATTCTATGGTCCCATGGCGGTATGAGTGGACTGCTTGCTAACCGTTAGATGTTCGAGGGTATGGTAACAGTCGGTACTACCGGTACCAAACTTAGAACGGATGGTCCACTCGAAGGTCCTATATTGGATTGGTTTGTCCGCTTTGAATGAATAGTTTGTTGATTTGTAGTTTCACTTCAACAAAACATCACCAAGAGAATACAGTAGGTGTTTTGGTATGATTTGGATAAATTCTTCTAGCCCAATGTTTCAGCCATACATGTTTTTGCTCGCCATTGTGGCAAGGACTGGTTTGAATTAAAGGTATATGGTATATATGAAATCTTGTTGCAACTCAGCTGAGTCTCTGCTTTGAACCACAAGATTGATTTCGATCCAGATCCATGAATACACTATATACATGGTTCCTATGACATTTCATATATTTATCATGTTACAGTTGTTTCGAATGATCTGAAAAACTCAATGATTTTCAATGCATTTGGGTCTGTCTTCAAATTCAGATTTACTGGTTTTTAACTTTATGTTCCCTGTTCAAAAAGGCCGTTTTCAAACGGGTGCTAAATAAATCACCCATTTTCATCAGACACATCCATACATCGTAGAGTTCGTGACATCCATATCCGTATAGTTCTTATTTACGGGTTACATCTTCATAAACTGGATGGCTATCCATTCATAGAATCGCTATGTCATGACCATTTGGCACGGCAAGATCTGCCTAGGGACTTGAATCACAATTAGAAATGTTGTTTGAAATTTCATAAACTTCCACCACGAACACACTGATAACATCTCTGGACAACAATGAGTTTGACCAGTCCCCAGCCAATTTGCCAGGTTACCTCCATGGATGATGCCGTTTGCAGAAATCAAGTGTTACTGAGTTGCGGTGAGTTGTGGTGTTCTGCGGAAACATCTGGAGAGTTCACCAACGAATATTGGGCATCATGATGTATGATGGGAACGTGTATGCATGTCTATGTAACGGGAAATCATCGGAATGTATACTGGGAAAACTACTCTTCTAAGTGACTGTCCGGCAGTATACACATAACCCAAAAATATGTATATTTTGGTGATATCTAGGTCAACAGACAGGTGCCTAAGATTGGCCATGCCATAGCAAGGGTAATGTTCTGCAGGGTATATAAGTGAGTATTCCCCGCAAGGCTCAATGTTTTGGTTGGTCCATTTTCCCCCGTCTTGGTGGTTGGATTTTTCCTCATGGTAATAAACATCCCTGTTGTCCCCATGGTGATTGAACACATTCCCCAGCATTCTCCCTTATCATGTTCTTCCCTATAAATCATATACGCTGAATAACACCCTGGAATTGATAGACACAGAAGATTGCACCAGGTTTTCTGGTGCTTGTGAATTGCGGAAGGCAGCGGACAACACAAAACTAGGGGAACATTGGGATGTTAAACAAAATTTAAAGAGGGCAAGACTAATCAAGCAGCTGATTATGAATTGTTCCATGTTGTTTCTAGGATTTGAATGAACCAGTTTGGAGTTCCATGTTCAATTTTGTGGGAGTACTGTAGTGATTGTAGACGCGGGGAGAGTAAGCAACAACTCTGCTTGCAAATGTTCTTCGTTCTGGGACATGTGAGTCTTCTGGTCCCATGGCCCTAGCATGTTAGGACTCTTTGCCGAGACTCTTTGTAGTTTACGCCTTGTTGGTTCACGAAAGCAACCAGAAAATTGCAGATACCCTCTGGTAATTTAACATAGCTATTGAAAATACCACATTTATAGTTGATTTACCTATTCAAAATTGTGATTTTCTACAGTTTTCTGTATGTTTACCAGAGGGTAATGGTTTGGTATGTTTGGGTATTGCTCTTCCCCAATGTTTGAGCCATATTTGTTTAGAAGCCATGGCGAGTTTACGGCACAGCAGCTGAGGTCAGGTGACTTTCAACTTCCACCACTGCGGTTGCGTGCGGCGACTGAAACGTGCCTTGGCGATGCCGAATGTGCATCACACCACTTGCATCACACCACGTGGGAATCATGTTTGGTAAATTGTTTTGAGGTAAACAAAAGAACACTCATGGGTTGTCAATGTCACTAACCCTGCCGCGGGATACATATTTTTGACATGAGGCTTATTACGGGTCAGTTTTGTCTTTGCTCGGCACGGTGCCATATAGAAGACCCACTGGAAACTGAGGTGATAAACCCACATAGACTGGATCGGCCCACAGTGGCCCAAAGCCTATCCTTTGGTTGAATTCCTGTTTTGTGGATTCTACTTCACGAAGTTGTTCCACAAGTTTCATTGGAGTTGTTACCAGCCTAATCTACATTGCGTTTGAGACTGCTCAAAGGGACAAACAATTTGGAACAAGAAAACGAAATGATAGCCATACACTTCTAGTTTAGATATGTAGAACTGGGCTATGATAAATTGTGACCAGCTGTTGGATCTCTATTCCCTTTCCAAACTGGTACATGAACACCATTTCTCAAGGCTTACTGATTGGGATAACCCCCCAAACTGGGCTGCAAGGTAAAGCTTGGTAGACCCGGGAGGTAAATCATAGATTGATTTTTAGCAATGTAAATGGTGGAATCTGTGATGTATGAGTGTCCTTCAACCAACCGGGTTGGTTGATTTTTTTTTGATGCAGAAATATGCCTGAATCCATTTATTCAAAACCATTCTCAGTAAAACAATGGTGTGTTTTGTATGGATCGTATACTCTACCTTCCGGGATCTATTTCCAGTTGAGGAATTCATTGCTTTGAGGGAACATTGATGTGTGCTGCAGTAACTTGAACATAGGGGCATGCAATCCCAATCAACTACTCTACAACCCCCATGGATGGGTAGGTAAAACTTGGCCTGCTGGACTCGACTTGTTTGGTAGGGGCCAACGACTGACTAAGTTCAAGGTCCGTTTTCTTTGTCGAAAAAAACATTGCCGGTGTTTTCAGGGATTCTCACAGATTCGTTCAACTGATTTGGATAAGTGTGCGATGATTCGCCTCTTGTTACGTTTGCTACCAAAATGTGGGTGTTCCCCATAATTTGAGTAGCAAACCGTTGGTTTCTCCAGTAAGACATATCATGCTGGTCGTCTCACCTTCCAAAGTATGCCCAGACCCCTTCCAGACTCGTGCTATCTCTCAATGCTATATGCATTTGTGTTTGGATGTAATTGTATTATGTATGTATATATATATATATAATACCGCGAGTGTATATATATATATATGTTTATAGACATGCATAAGATAGATACATGGACCAATCGTCTAGGCCGTCAAGGATCAATTCAACCGGTGAAGCACAGGATTTCACAGCCAAAACCACTGGGTCGACCTGCGATATGATCTGCCTAGCCCCCACTTGAGGGGGCCCTTGGAACTATAGTTAGTGGTGACCACTAGTCGGTTGAACACGCCCAAGCAGATGATACCAGAAATCTGGAAGGATCATGACAACAGATGGTTTTGCTGTTCGCATCCAGGGACTGATCTAAATACATGTCTGACAAAACTTTGCTTTTTCAAACCAGTCTGAAAAACTGGTTAGTAGGGAGAGCAAACGAGTCCTCAATTTGGATTGGCCCACTTTGGACCATATTCCGCAACTAGTTCGCAAGTGAGATGGGTGACAACTGCAAGAACGCTGAAATCTGGACATTGACAAGGAAATTACAACTCTATACAGTAACTAATATCGGTATGGATCAGAATCTATTATAATACCATATCTGGCTGGTGGTTTGGAACATTTTTTAATTTGTCCATATATTGGGAATAATAATCCCAACTGACAAAAAGTATTTATTCAGAGGGGTTGAAACCACCAACCAGATTATAATCCTATGTTTTGGGGATTGCACATCCATGTACCAGCCAGTTTGATATTCTCCACAGTAGCAGGCTTTTGATTCATAGATGTCATAACCATATCATTCTGCAGTTACCCCACACATGTTACATATCCATATATATATCCGCGTTCTCGAGGATACTTTTGTGACCCAAAGTATGGAAATTTACGGGCATGCACTGCCAAGGTGGAAGGCTACTACAAGTGTTCCTCGCTCACACATGATCCTTGGATTGTGGTTTGGAGCATTCGTGTGTCTTCAAGCGATTTCTCAAGAAATGGTGGCAAATTCAAGGAAACCATCAAGATTGGCCGTAGGTCAGCTTTTGGAGGTATGTTCAATTATATGTTTGATCATATCAGGCTGATTAAGCCTCAACGCGAAGTAGTGCACTAAATCCTCCACTTCGCATGGCGATGTGCTGCAAAGATTGTTCTCCACATCATTGTGCGGGGTTCTTGTGTTCCTGCTTGCTCTGCACCTGGCCACCGCCGCCTCCTCCTTCGCCCTCCTCCCGCCTCCTCCTCTCCTCTCCCATTATACACACAGCTCTGCAGCACACAACTTTGTCATGCACATCTCTGCCACACAGAACCTTGTCATACATAGCTTTTTCACGGACAACTCTGTCACATACACCTCTGTCAGCGCATCTCTGTGTGGCAGGCGTTGCTTTTCCTGATTCTGAATGATGCTGAAGTAGCTTTTGCGTGGGAGGTGTGGCAGTCACGCCGTCTGCCGCGACGCTCGTGGGCTGATGCATCTGCTGGGGGATTCTTGTGTGGCGTCACTGGCAAGTGCCGCAGATTCACCAAGCCTCTTGCAGAGAAGTGCCCTGTGCTCTTGTTCCCGAGAGCGCCTGCTAAGGGTTCTTCGTAAAAAAGCAGCCGTTGTAATACATCTGCAGATCTACGTCTTCACACTTTCACATCTGCAGATCTACATCTTCACACTTTCACACCTGCAGATCTACATCGTCACACCTTCACATCTGCAGATCTACAATCTACATCTTCACACTTTCACATCTGCAGATCTACATCGTCACACCTTCACATCTGCAGATCTACATCTTCACACCTTCACATCTGCAGATCTACATCCTCACACTTTCACATCTGCAGATCTACATCTTCACACCTTCACATCTGCAGATCTACATCCTCACACTTTCACATCTGCAGATCTACATCGTCACACCTTCACATCTGCAGATCTACATCTTCACACCTTCACATCTGCAGATCTACATCCTCACACCCTCACATCTGCTGATCTACATCTTCACGCCTTCACATCTGCAGATCTACATCTTCACACCTTCACATCTGCAGATCTACATCTTCACACCTTCACATCTGCTGATCTATATCTTCACACCTTCACATCTGCAGATCTACATCTTCACACCTTCACATCTGCAGATCTACTTCCTCGCACCTTCACATCTGCAGATCTTCTTTCTCTCTTCCTTTCTTTCTCTCGCTCTTCTTTCTACCTCTCTCGTAAGGCGGGGGCGGTGCCGCCGGAGCGCCACGAAACGCAGACGCAGCATTTCGTGCACATCGGACGTCCAAAACCTAGGTAAAATTGCGATTTTGAGGTGTCCGCCGCAACCCTTTCGCACGAAATGGACGTTGAACGTCAAGAACTGAGGTAAAAAATGTGATTTTAGTTAGTCCGCCGCAACCCTTTCGCACGAAATGGATGTTGACCGTCAAGGACTGACGTAAAATTGCGATTTTGAGGTGCCCCCTGCATGCAACCCTTTCGGAAATGGACGTTGGACGTCAAAAACTGAGGTAAAATATTGCGATTTTGAGGTGTCGGTCGCAACCCTTTCGGAAATGGACGTTGGACGTCAAAAACTGAGTTAAAATTGCGATTTTGGAGCGGATGCAGAGATGCATTCAAAACAATATTGTCGACATCTTTCTTCTGTGGATATGGTATTGCGTTCATTCTTTGGAGATTGTGTTTTGTGATTGTTCCATGTTCTGTAGGGACTGTCCGTGGACATGGAATGGTTGCATTGAAAATTGATTTCTGTTTTCTGTTGAGGTGGTATGTGACTGCGAGGATTGATTTGTGTTTAGTTGGATCATAGAGTCCCGTGGGATTCAAGCATGGAGTTTTTGCCACTGCGTTCTCTGTGCGAGCGGCATTCAACTGGACGTTGGAGCGAATCGTTTGGTCGGAGCCCCAAGTCGACGCAGAAATGATTCAAAGCAATGTCGTCGACATTTTCCTTCCGTGGATATTGTCTTGCATTCATTCTTTAGAGATTGCCTTTGGTGATTGTTCTATATTCTGTGGGGGCTGTCCGTGGATATGGAACGGCTGCATTGAAAGTTGATATCTGTTTCCTGTTGAGGTGACATGTGACTGCAAGGATCGATTTGTGTTTAGTTGAATCATGGAGTCCTGTGGGATTCGAGCGTCGGTGTTGCTTGGAAGCATCAAAGCGGCGTGTAGCTTGGAAGACATTTTGAAGACTCTGTTGGTGAAGGTCACCGTGGTCGTGACCATGTGCGCAAATGAAATGAAGATTCAAGGCGCCCCGAAGGATTGGACGCAGTATTTCCAGCAAGAAAAAGTCTTTCACATCAAGTGTCAGTTGGAGGACACGACATTGACGCCGCCGCACCGTTGGGATGAACAAATCCCTGACTTGGTAGCTTCTTGTTTGGAACAGTGGAAAATTGTCTGTGGCCAACTCTGGAAACAATCCATGCTGGCAGTGACCAGGGGCGAATCCATGCACGTGCTCTTCCATTGCTTTGGAGGCATCAATCGAAGCGCTGGGGTTTTATGTCCTTGGCTCGTCGTGGGTTACAACTACTCTGCAGAGGATGCCGTCCAGTTGCTGCTTGAGAAAAGACCTTCCTTGCGCCCTTGGCACAATCGCCCCTATGTCTTGGAGGCTTTGTGGAGACTGGAAGGTTTGCGTACCGAGTGGCACATGGAACTCAGTGCGGCGGACAGAAACTAATTTGCACCACTGTTCGTCACTGTTCGTGGCGAACCTGCAAGATCAGTGTCCGTGACGAACATGTGAACTCATTAGTGCAACCAGCAGTTCAAAAGTTGAAAAGTGTTGTCTGTGTGTGTGTGATCCAACTCGATGACAGGCGATCTCATCTTGGTACGAGTGAACAACTATGCATGATCGTGCAATCTGAAATTTCTGAGGTGACTCTTGCGCCAGTTTGGTACCGGCCTGGGTTTTTGATGGATGTTTTTGGTCTTGAAGTAAATCAAATTACTGGAATGTGTCCAGCGCTGTGCTATGCACTAAGGTTAGCACTTCTGAGCCACAACGTTTCACTGCGATTTCAAAGCATCATGGTACCGAGCTTTTCTGTGTACTTTCGTACAAATGTCCATAACAAAGTCACATATAGATCGAGTGGTGCCGAGCTTTTTCCGTATACCTTTGTGAAATTTTCTATAATAAAGTGTCATTCACTTCATCAGCTCACTTCACAACGTCATTGGCAACATTCCTGCTGAAACATGAGTTTGTTTCGACTTGATGGCGTCTGCGCAAGTAAGTTTCATTGGGAAGAATGTGCCATATACATCATTTACTTGCCATCGGCATGTTCTCGCGTTGCATTTTTCATGCTGTCTCTTTCTGCTTGTCCTTACCTAACAGCTTGCTCCAACGCGGCTGGCACCACGTTGGCCGGTGGTGGGGGACACAGATACGCATAACTTGAGGCCAACGTTCTGGCGATAGCTCGGGCTATCATCAGAATATGACAACAGAGGTGATGGGCTAATGCGCTCTGTTGGGTATGCGCCGGCCATAGTAAAATGAGATAACACATGTCATTCGCAGCATCATGGTACCGAGCCTCCTGTGCACTTTTGTTGCTCACATAATTTTTCATGTTTTCTTTCTATCTCCCTTTATTTCTCCCTCTCTCTCTCTCTCTCTCTCCCTCTTTCTCTCTCTCCCTCTCTCTCTCCCTTTCTCTCTATCTATGTCTCTCTGTGGTTGCAAGACACGTGTCATATGATGCCCTTTACCAAGCAGCACAGTGCATATGCATGGGTTGTCACATGTATCCTCTTCTTAATCAATCTTACTTTTCACAACTATCCCTCCATAGCTCATATAAAATTCACCAACCATTCACCGACTATTTTTTACGACTACCATACTCAGAGCTGCTTGAAAACCTCTTTTTCGCTCTCGGGCCAACCGTCGTCTAGTTTACAGTCCAGTCAAGCCTTGGAACCGGCGCACCACATTGACGACCTCCTGCACAGACCTGCACCATATCTCTTTGCGGGTCCTTGTGATTTTCTCTCTTGGTTGGTGTTTCTTGCCTGCTTTGCGCGTTCTTCTCGCAGCTGCCCTACCTAGTTCAGTTACTCTCTGAGTTCAGAGAATGGTATCAGGACCAGTGGCCGGGTACGGGGCCACTGCGCTACTCTGCATCCTTTGGGGCCAACTGTTCCTTGGAGAACAATGACAGCGCGCTCATGCATCTGCTGTGGGATAATTGAGTAGCGTGCTAAGGTCACGCTGCCTTAGCTCACCTCTGAAGCAGCTTGTTACAAACAACGTTGTTACACGCACACACACACACAACTGGTGTCAATCATCCCTACGATGTATGCATTACAAGCGCTTCCTCACACCATTTTCTTTCCTGATCCGACTTCCACCTCCTTTCCTCTCTACTAACTTCCCATCTTCATTTGGCCCATATTGTACTTGTTGGAAGAAATTGACATGTGTTTTTTTTGTTCCGCTAGAGTCTTCTCCAATGCTACAAGCCCAGTCTCAAAATGGGTTCAATATCCACCGGGAGAGATATGTCAGAGGGGTCAACCTGAAGCTTCAATCCAGCACGTGACGGGCGATTGCCCCGTAGCAACTGAGGACGCGGATTTCAATTTGATTGCAATGAATGGGTCAGGAGGAAAAAAAGATAAAGCAGTCAGATGGACGCGTGATGTGTGAAGGAAAGGTGAGTGAGAATGAGTTAAGCAACTCAGATGGACGGATGAGATGTGTGAAGGAAAGGTGAGTGAGAATGAGTTAAGCAACTCAGATGGACGGATGAGATGTGTGAAGAAAAGGTGAGCAAGGACGTGGAGGAAAGGGGTCTCACCCGAGCGCCCCGGCCGAACGGGTGGCGGAAAACGGGCAGACGGGCAGACCAGACAAAAAAGGCGCACGACCCTGGATTGGGTGTCTTGGACCCCCGCAGTCAGGGTGCAAAGGCAAAGGCCTCAATTGCAGTTATGGGACAGGGGATTTTTTCCAGATGTAGTGGGACAGGGTCAGGTTTCTTGAAGATGCGGTTCCACCTAGGGCCCACCCTTCGAAGCACACTTCAAGCTCTGACTAAAACACGTTTTTATGCACTGCTGCCGTGGGCAGCTTTCTCTAATCTTCTTTCAAGAAATGGCCCATCACCGCCGCTGTTGCCAGGGGAAAGCTGTGGCCTGCACTGGTTGTAGCAGCAACGCACGGCGCCCAAGAGGACTGTACCAAAAATTTGCGTATCGCCTCACTTGACCATCTTGTGAGGTTGCCGTGGTGGTGGCAGGCTTGTCTGCAATTTCCGGTGGCTTGGCAGCTGCTCGCTTTGAAGCCGCATCTGGCAGGTAGCTTTGGAGCTTTTTGTGCCGCCTCCTGGGGTTGCACCACAGGCTCAGAGCTTCGCACTTCTATTCTGCAGCCATCGCATTTGAATGTGGGGCAGTGAATGCTGCAGGTGTGGGATGTGAGCCATAGACATCAGCTCGTTGAAGGGCCCTCCTCTGAGTCAACCACCTTGTGCAGCAATTCATCACGTGCCTTTTTGGTTTACCGGTGCGTGGTCCGGCGCGCCAAGGCTAGACGTCTTGGATTCCAAGTTGAGAGGCGCAATGTTTCACTTTGATTCACTTTGGGTAAGTGAACCGTATTTCATGGTTCCTGGCGGGGGCAACGTTAGCTTTTGTAGCCAGGGCCCATGCCACCGCGAGGTGTATCGGAGTCCTCGCTGCCCAGTCGGGCACCCAGCACTTTGTTTGGGTGTGAGGCTCTGCCCAAGTCTCTTCATGACCCTTTTGCCACCCAAAGCTTGCAAGGAAGAGCTGAGAGCGCGCAGGATGGTGTGGCCCAGGCATGGCTGATACAGGATGTCCAAGCCAAACTAACCAATTAGGGACAGAGTAGTTTCAACCTCCACCGGTTGCTGCAAGGCTGCGGCAAGCGAGCGGTCACAATTAGTGCAGGCCGCCGCACAGGTGTTGTTTCAATTTTCGAATGTTGTTTCTGATTTTGATACCTATTCGCCCTCTCGGATGTTTAGGGGCACTGCAACTCAAAAGTTCCAATGTCCTTTTGCATCTTTCCGCTGTTTTCGTCAATATATTTTTTTGTTGTATTGACCGAGTCTTTGACTTGACAGCCATTGTCTTGGCGCCAGGCATGGGGAGTTGCAGGCGTTGTCTTGTACCTCTCATACGGTGTCTTTAAAGTGGTCTGGGGCTTGGGCAGCCGATTGCGGCTTGCGGTCGACAGAATCTTCATCATAATGCATCAAACATTGCACCACGGCACTCCAATGGTGGGAACTAGTGGTGGGTTTTCTCCGCAGATACCCCTCGATCACCCAAATCAATCAAACAAGAACTGACGACAGTGTTTGTAACATTGCGTCTGCCTGGTTGATTCATGTGCCGGTGTGTTTCGGCAAGAATTATTGTTCGACATGGCCAGTTTAACAGCAACTTGTGGCTTTTTAGCACTGTCAGCCTCATGGTTTAAACCATTGCCCGATCTGAACCAATATTGTACCGTTTTGATTTGGTGCAATGTTGGCAGTTCACCAAGCAAAAGATTCAACGAAAACGACTTTGGTTTTTCCAAGGTGCCAATTGTGTTGGATGGACTAGGTGCTCTTTCCGCAGGGGCCTTGGCCACACTGTTGGCAGCGCCGTGTTTTTCCTGGTGGTGGTTCGCAAATGTTACCAACATGTAGAACTAGTGGTTCAGAGTGGAACGATTCAACATTGTATATGGTTCATAGTTGTCAATTACACGGGTGCAATTTTCGGATAGTTAAGATTAGTAAAGTACAACAACGTTTTGCACAGCATCATTCACATGTATTCACATTGGGGCTAACAAACCGAAAGATGTGGATATATTTTTTTGGGGGACATGGTGAATGTGTTGTAACCAAACCATTCCATGAGTGGACTGATTTTTTTTCGTTTATATCCACTGAACATTTCAAAACTGCACTGATGCCATGTGACTCTGTTTTGTGTGTCACATTAGCCGTGCATACAGGCATCCACATCTGTCTTTGGACTATGAACAAACCATATCTAACCGGTTCGGACCTGACCGGTGGTTCAGTGTCCTGCTCTTTGTTGTGGGAAGGGCGCTGGTCAAAAACAGGGAACACACCATGACTTGGCATGAATTTGTTTTCTGGCTCATTTTTTCGGTTTCTCTGCAATTCAAAGCGGTGCAGCGCTGAATTGGTTTAACACACACTATTCCGTGTATCATTGTGATTTCGCTGCATGGCAAAAACACTTTGTGGATGGTAATGTCTTTTGGGTAAATTTATGTAAATTTGAGTGACCTCCCATTGACCTCATCTGATGGTGAACACGGGAAAGCACCCCAAAATGTGGTTATGTTCGGTTTGTGGTTTATCGTCATTTCCGACTGCCTCCGGTTTTAGATCCTTAACGCTGCCAACCATGAGGAACCTTGGCAGTGGGGTTTGCTCGTAGTGACCTTGCTCTTCTTTGCTTACGTTGAGGTCGGCTTTTTCGGGGGAACATGGTCGGCTTTTCCAAGGGGAAGTCGATTGTGTTTGGCTGTAAGGCCATAGTGGATGGTATCCGAGATTGAAAAAATGTTTCAACAACAAAAATGAGATTGGATCCGTAAAGATGGTATTGTAGTTTTTGTTTCCTTTAAGGGGCACTGCAATCCTCTTTTGTTTGTCGGATTTTTTGGTCACCACATGTCAATCCCGAATTTTGGGTCACGTAACTGTTGGCGTGTGTATATTCATATATATATATATATATTATCCCATATAAAGTGTGTAAATGAATAGATGAATGTTTCATAGTGAAATCATGCAGTATGTGCTGACCATGTATTCACACAATGCGTTTTTGGCTTGCATGTTCATCCGAAACCCAACTGTTTGTATCACTGATGGCACATGTTGTTCATTGATTGTTCAAAAGTTTGATCATTTCACCGCAATACTGGTATGTTGATATATGTGTGTTCACTTACGTACCCACCACATGTTTTCGCTATGGTAGTTTATCTACACTATGGTCGTTGGCAAATACATGTTATTTAAAATAATTATATATTTATTATATTGAGTATATATATATATATATATTGAATATATATATATATATATATTGAGTATATATATATATATATATATTGAATATATATATATATATATTGAGTGTATATATATATATGTATATATTGAGTATATATATATATATGATATATTGTATTAATACAATGAATATGATGGAAATGCCCAATTTTTTCAGCGTGGTGCTATGCGTGGTTTGTGATGCTATCCTTTTGATTTAGCATGCACTTTCCACATTGGCCACCAGTATCCTGATTGTGGGCTTGTGACCTTGCCATTAAGGGCGATGAAACTGACTACAAAACAGCAGGAACAATGAGCATCATGAACAGCATTGAGTCATGAAAACTACCCAACTGCGAATTGCTCTTGAGATCGTGGGTTATTAGCCTACTTAGTTCATTGGTGATAGTGCAAATACCCAAAATGGGTTTGAATGGACGCATTTTGGTAGCTCAATTTGCATCGTGTGATAAATGGCGGAAACCAATTTTTCACTCTTATGGCCTATCTGGGTAAGGTTTTTTGCACAGTTGTGTTTATGTCACAGTGTTCGAGCTATGCAGTTTTATTTCCCTGTGTTTCTAAGTTGAAAAAGTATTCCACTTGTCATGCTGTACTTATTCATGGTTTCCAGTTTTCCATGATTTTTCCATAGTGTTCCCCTGAAAAAAACGCAGATGTTCCCTTGTTGACCAAGATAGAGTTGTGTTCAATCCTCATGTGTGCACCATAGCAGTTTCCAGTACAAAATCATGGGGTCATGGGGTCATCCCTCCAAAACACGTCAAACAAAAAACAAACCATGAATGAATCAGTTGTCCCAGGACGCCCATTTTTTTCAGAGGATGAAGATACCAGGGTTGGACACCTCTTTTTGGTGGTAAAAACCAGGGCAGGTTTTGACCCATGGGTCCATATTCATGGATACCCTCTGGTTATTTGTTACATAGCCATGGAAAATCACCATTTTTAATAGGTAAACCATCTATAAATGGTCCATTTTCCATGGCTATGTTAAATAACCAGATGGTAAATCAAAATAATTCACCAAGTTGTGAAGAAAAAACATGTTGGGATAGTTCCCCTAACTAACCATCATTCTACCGAATTTGTTATGAACAGAAATTTGTTGTTTCGCCATGAGTTATACCGATAAAAGTAACCTGAATTGCACCACGAAGATAAAGTATATATATATATATCCTATGATTATATTTGGATTCTATCCCCACTAAATCCCATAAAATTACCATTAAACACCATAAATCCACCGTTTTTTGTTGGTTTTATATGCCCAACAAAATCTAAATCCCCAGCAGTGTCTCCCTTCCGATCGCAGGGCTATCGGGGTTTTCAGCTGGGTTTCTCCCCTCGCGTAGTGAGTCGCGCCTGGGTGGTCTCGGAGGTGAGCGGCCATCGGCGATGCTTCATGGACCGTGAAAACAAAAATGATATACTATGGTATGTTGAATATCAATATTCATAAATGTTGAATGCCATAAATGATGATTCATGGACCGTTGAAAAAAATGAGTTGATTTTTTCTTATGCATGTTCATGTCTTAGTTTCCACCCAAAATATATGATCTTGGATTTTAAGACTTGCAATGTGGATTTTGAGTATGTGTTTGTGATTTCAACCCATACAGTTGGTTGGTGATTTGCTTTACACTGGGAAATCAGGAGTTCAACAATTCTTCACCTACAAAAACTGGGGATCAAAGTAATTATCAAAGTCGAAATTTGGAGCCATGCATTTTGGATTTGACCTGTAGAAAACAGATCTTTCAACTAATAGACACATGCATGACTTTATGGAATTATACATAGGCCCCAAGAAAAGCTAAGAGGATTCCCGCAAGTAGTTGCAACCACTGACCATCCCATCCCTTGACGATATGAATCACGGATCCCAAAATGAACAGATCCCATGCCAGTCAGGGCAAACTTGGGGGTCGTGTTTACCATTGGGGTGAAATATAAATTCGGAAGTTAGTGTTCTGTTATTTACAGTACCCTCTGGTAAACTAACATAGCTATTGAAGCCATGGCCCAGTCGAAATAGTTGATTTACCCAGCTATGAAATGGTGATTTTCAATAGCTTTTTGTTTGTTGACCAGAGGGTATCTGGTTGGAAGAGTTTGTAGAGTCTGTTGCTTCGCCCACTTGTAGCCGCCATGCACTTCGGGATCCAAGTCCATCACGGGAGGAAATTGAAGAAGCTCCAGTGTGGCACAAGGTTCTGGCCGTGTGGGGACCAAGACTCGTTGCCTGATCACACCAAGATATTTGGATTGATATGGGTCAAAAATTGAAACCAGTGGTTTTGACTCGCTTTGATGAGTTTGAAATGAGTTTGAATTATTTTTCACATTCCATCATGGAACCATCTACTTTTATAAGTTTTTGTGGCATCCAATGTTGACCCAATGCAAGTGCAAAGACTTGGGCCTTTCAATTGACAGGTACCTGGCCGAGCTGAGTTGACATTTTGGATTGGCGTCCCACAGTCTTATTTCCCACACAACAATCCATTTGATTCTGGTTGTAACACTAAATCTCTCATACTCCATCGTTTCCCCACTTTTTTTTGGTGGTACACTCCCATTTATGCTGTATTAAAGGTGTTATGCTACTATTGCCATGCCTTGCATTTGTGATCCAGAATCACAACCCGGTTTTTGGGTGGAAGTTATGTAGGCTATCACCATCATTTTTGGCTCGGTCCAGTACTGGTATGTAAAACATGCGGGTTGTCGATGCGGTGTAGGTATACGTGTACATAATGCAATATGTTTTTTGTTGATGTCATACAACTACGTATACAGTATATGATAATATAGGATACTTTACACATACATGAATGTATGTATCATATGTTGCAGGTGGAACTGAATATATCTCAACGGTTCACATATTCAAACAATACGGATAAATATACATAAAAAGGCTCGAAAGGGATAGAAAAGCAAAACACCATCAAAGTAGTTTGAACGGTTGTCAGTTGTTCTATCTTTTTTGCCACTATATCAGTGGTTGACAACCGTTGCTGTCTTTATTTTGATGGACCCCCCAGTCAACGAGGAAATTGTCCAAACCTGATAGATAAAAATAGAGATGAAACATTGAAAATGTAAAATTACATGCATGTATGAATACCTACATAGCTGGTTGGTGGTTTGGAACATTTTTTATTTTCCCATATCTTGGGAATAATCATCCCAGCATATCCCAACTGACTTTCATATTTTTCAGAGGGGTAGGTATGCCACCAACCAGATAGATATATATTCCGAAATTCCCATTCATAGTGGATATTCCATTTATAGTGGATAATCCCGTTAAAACCTCCATTTGTAGTGGATACCTACATAGATATTAATGATCTGTACCCTTGTCCATCAACTTCCTTCATCACCTAGCTACTCCGGCACGGCACCAAGCCCGCCTTCTGCATCGGCTACTTCCACGGCACCGACAAGCGAGTCATCACCAGCTGGGCGGTTCCTGGGCGGCCCAGGATGAGGAAACAATGTGTTTTTTTTTTTCGGTGAACACGGGCAAACTACAGTTAAGTGGGTATAAGTGGCTAATGAAATCGTTTTTTTGTTTGGATGTATATGGTGAAGAAGTGAATATATATGGCAAATGAAAATTGGATGTGCATTCCAGTTGGTGAGTGGGCAAGAGCCGTTTCATAACCCAGTTCTATTTAGAATATGCGCCCACACATGTATGGTTTGCTAACCACTAACTAATTGCGATGTTCCCCCAAAGTGTGGGATTTAACATTGCGGAATATTGGGAATTTGCATTTGCAACTATCAAAACTTGGGAATAAAACGTTGGGATTTGAATCTAGAATCCTCTGATCCCTGGGGATAACACTGGGGTTACATAAGCAAAAACATGGGGTTGCAAGAAAGAAAAAATGAAACTTAAGCAAAAGACATGGGATTGCAACTAACCGATATCTTGGAGTTAATGAAACACATTGGATTACAACAAAAAACTAAAGTGAATTTGATCCAGGCAAAAAAAACTTGTCATAATTTAATCAAAGAAAATAGAGACTTAAGTCACTTAACCCTATTTCTTCGCCTACCAAAAGGGGGATTCCCCAAAATTTTGGACGCAAAAACTGTTGTATGGCCAGTGGGATGAAAAACCAGGAAACCCTGGATGGTGCGATCTGCGATCAAGCCTTGATCAAGCCGACTTTCTCCTATTTTCTAACCACTTTCTGATCTTTCTGTACGTTCATTGTATGGATGCCATTTTCTAGAACAACAAATCTCACATAGCTGCTGTAATCTGGTGATATGCGAATGAGATTCAGGATGTTAGATATGTAACAATGATTGTGTATATATCTAACAACTTCGCAGAACATGAAACAAGCATCCGTTAGTAATAATTCATAACTGGTTGGTGGTTTGGAACATTTTTTTATTTTCCATTTCATATATGGGATGTCATCCTTCCCATTGACTAATATGTTTCAAGATGGTTAAAACCACCAACCAGATAAAGTTTCGCATTGACACGAAAAAAACCTGCTCAGCCCGAGCGTCCAGCGCCCCCATGCGGCCATGCGGATGCCGTTCTCTCCAGCATCGAAAAACCCTTCTCTCGGATGCCAGTCTCGTTGTTTCTCAGTCTTTTGGGGGTAACAAAGAGCATGACATTGTACGTTTTTGCTGATGCCGTTTTTAAATGGGTTGTCAGGTAATCCCCCATGATTACGATTAAAAAACAAGGTTTATGGGCTTATAAGGGTTTAATATTCGTGTTTGACGGATTTTGCTGCGTATAAAAAGCACATTTTTTTGCCAGGGCGATCAACCATCAGTTTCCTGGTAAAACACAAGTAATTTGCTTGATCTTTGCGGTCGCTGTCAGTGCGCAACACAGGTCACCACCGTGATCTTCGCCGTGGTCATAGGACGCCGGGTGAATGGACACTTCACGGGTTGACTCGGAATAAAGCAACAAAACTGGGGATATTCAGTAATACCCTCTGGTAATTGAACATATACTGCCATAGCTATTGGAAATTGCCATTGCATAGATTATCTACCTATTTAAAAGGGTGATTTTCTATAGCTGTGTTAAAATAACCAGACGGGAAGATACGGGAAGTAACAAAAGTGGTGATATAACCAGGCACAATTCGAATTTAAATGGGTCGATTAGCTGGAGTTTTGGAATCTTAACCAACCAAAATGGTGATATAATAAGGGTACACTGGAGATACAACGGGGATATATGGACAACTTTATGATCTCCGGGCGATATGAATGGGTCAACCGACTGAATGGGTAGGGACTTGACCCTGAAAAAACATGTGGAAACCGGGTGGTGAATGGTGTGGAAACCGGATGTCTAAAATCTGGTGATCTTCAGTACATTTGATGATCATTCATGTGCATTTGACGTGTTCAAATCTCCGAGCTTGAGGTTTTTCTCTGCTTTGCCATAGTATATAAATGTATATAAGGGGGTTGACTAACCAAAAGGTGATGACCTTGGTAAACCTTCTCGAACCGTCGGTTTTCCTCGCAAGATTGGGATGCAATGCTGCAAAAATGATGGAGCCATCGATGTTGACTGGGTGGATTCTTAGTCCTACATGTAGCATCTGGTTATGACTAACAGTTTGCCATGGTGATGGCCCATAGAAATAGATGGTTCACCTATTGAAAATGGGTGGATTTTCCATGACTATGTTAAATAACCAGATGGTAGCAAGATATGCCGCCAAAATATATAGAAATAAGGTTCTGAGGCTAGCCGCGACATGAGGGTGAACACCGAAAGTTCGGATGTTTGGATATAGCAAAAGAGCTGTATAAGTACATCACTGGTTGGTGGTTTCAAACATGTTTTATTTTCCATAATATATGGGATGTCATCCTTCCCATTGACGAACTCATATTTTTCAAGATGGTTAAAACCACAATAAGATCATAATTCGAGAAATGCAAGAAAAATGACCCCAAGAGATCGATGGTTACCCCCATGTTTTTTGCCACGTTTTCCAGGCGTGAAGCAGTTGGACAACCCCTATCGGGCCATCATCGATGCTGGCGTGATCGTTGGCCTCAGTTGGGATGCCCAGAACTTCGGAACCTTGGTGGTTTGACTGTTTGTAGCGGGGCCCCACAAAAAGATATACTAAACTAACTACTACTAACTTACCAATATTTTAGTTATCCACTGTAAATGGCCATTTTCAATAGCTATGTAAACGTTTACCAAAGGGTATTCATAATTGGGGATATCATGGGAATATAATGGGGATTTGATGTTGTTTTTCTACCTTTGAGGGTCTCTAGACCATAAATTTGCTGTGTTTAGGAGATATCCCCACTGGGAACTATGTGTGAAACGGGGAATCTGAGCTTAGAAATTAGATACATCATGTCCTAGGATCAGTCTGTTGGTGATGCATGTTTCATCATTGCCGTGATACTACTCAGTTGTGTAGTAGATAAGTACAACTTCCTTTGTATACAAAAACATGACATGCAATCATCACAATCATCCTAGATACTTCAATATACTTAAAATACTTCACCACAGGTTGGGCAATTGTTGGCATTCACTACCTGCACACAGCGAGTTTTCGCCCATGAAGAATCCAAAATTCGGACCTCAGTCCCCCACATAATATGGGTCCCAGACTCTTTTGGGATATCATTCACATGATATGCATGAGGAACGTTTACCAAAATGTTTCGCAAAAACGATCCCAATATACACATTCAGATTGGGTGTTCTCGTGTGTTAGGGCTCACTGCAAAATATTGACATCAGATGTGTCCTGCTATCAGGATGTTTCCAGGGTATGTCAGCTTCTCGTGATCATGTCGCATATCTTCGTTGCTCGCTTTGCATACTTAACGTGGGGATATGTTGTGGAATCATTCCCAAAATGAGCTTGGCGGAACATTCAAGTTTGCCTATTTTAGGCACGACAATTGCATATAAAGAACTAAATCATGCCATGGTGAAACCTGTCTTGTCAACGCATGCTGTCATGCTAGTAACAACTACCACATCAACATTTGGTCGCCACTCAATCCATTGCTGGCTCTTCTTTGTTCAATAAATAAATTCCCCAATATTTCCTCACGAAACAGTTGAAAGTTCCAAGAAGAGTTGACATGCTGATGTCCATCTAAGTTACTATTCATTCACTGACCTCCTGGTAATTTGGTGTAGCGATGGAAATGACATGGAATTCCATACAGATTAATCATCGTTAAGTAGCTTGGCCATCTACAATGTCCATCGGCTCCCGCTCAGTGTGGGGCATCCTGTCCATCATTGTTCTCTACTTGGCGTCCTTGCAAAGTCAGAAGCCACCTGAGTTCGATCCGGTGCGGGGTCCGGGATCCACACGTGGTTGGTTATGGGGGAAAGGCGTTTAAAGACAAACGCAGTGTATACCCTCTGGTAAACGTTTACATAGCTATTGAAAATGTCCATTTATAGTGGACAAATTTCCCATATGTTCAATCCTATATCTGGTTGGTGGTTTCAAACATTTTTTCCGTAATATATGGGATAATCCTTCCCATTGACTAATATTTTTCAAGATGGTTAAAACCACCAACCAGGAGATGTATCATGTATCATGATGTATGCTTGGGCACGGTCAAGCTCCGTGTTCGGGTGAAATGATCTAGCAAGTACCAAGGCCTTTGCCTCATCACAAATACTTAAAAAAAAAACAGTCGTTGACTACTGACTGTTACTCTATGGGTCTTTGGCGACCTGATGAATATCTGAGTGTGCATCTTACCTTTCATTGACCAGAGCTCACCATACAAAATCAATCACACAATCACAAAAGTCTGTTTAGCACTGACATGTTGAACAATGACAGAATGGCATGTTCACTGAACAATGGTTGGAGGTGGTTCATTGATGCTTCATGTTTGGCATATTATTGGCCGTGACTCCAAAACGAATTGGTACCGCCGGCACCAAGGGCTTCAAATTGATAAATCGCTGTGCTCACCAGACCTCTGTGATTTGATCGGTGATTGGAAGGGGAATCGCAGATTATAAGATTTCATAAGATATACACTGACACACGTATATATACTGTATATATATAAATAAATACATGTATATATATATACATCACCTGCACAATATCTGCATATATGTATGTATATATATATACCTGTACATATGTATATATAATTATTTTTATATATATATAATTCCATGATATGCATAGGAAATCCAGCTTAGCATATGATGGATACAGCTTCTGGGACGGGTGGCTCAACATGACCAGCATGGACTTTGTTGCTTTGGCCCAGGGGACTGCGGAAAGACTTCGCACTCCTTGCCTAGTGAGGATCCTCCTCAGATAAAACTGAAAAAGGGAAGGTTGCTGAACTTATGTTTGCCCTAGGGCTTGGGGTAAACCAACATAGATGTGGAACATCACTGATTTCCAGGAACATGAGCTATGTTTTATGGCGAATTTATGGAGCATCCAACTCAAAATTGCGAGACAAGGAAGAGCCGAACTCAGACCGACCAAGAGAAGCATCAGATTGACAGAAATGGTGAGGACAACCTTCCCCAAGATAACCAAAAATTTCAGGTACGGTTCAGCCTGATGGCTATCGCGAAAAACCGGATACCCCCAAATAAAGAAAAAGATTGGTATCAAGGTCTATCATTATTTTTCCCATAATTTTTCCCATCAATAATTGTTGAATGTTGGTCTTTCATCTAAGACAATACATGAAACATCCACATCACTCCCCTTTCGTGGGGATCACTCCGGGACCACTCCACGGCCACTCAAAACGCTGAAAACGGCGTTCGGCAACTCCAACGTTGGGATGAGAGACTTGGATGGCGAACTTCATGATGCAGGATTCCCCCCACAAGAATGGCAGAAATGGTGCTATTCCTAGCAGTCTTAGGTAGACCTGGTAACGATTAACATTGTTCTGGGTAAATTATAACGACCTCACTGCAACCGAAACCTGGGAATGATGGTTAGTAGGGGTAACTATCCCCAAATGACCTTATTTCAGGTTAGTAGTACCAATGTATAGTTGTAATTGTTACCAGCTGTATGTTGTACTATGCTAATCTGTAATAGGTATACATTGGTACTATACTAATCTGTAATGGTATACATTGTTGTATTGTAATGAGATATGGTATATTATCAAAGCGGTAACAAAAATGGCATCATCCTCTAGCCGGGACTGTTAGATATTGCTTACCAGTTTAGTAATGTAGGAAGTAAGCAATTCCGAACATGGCAGATATGTTTAGGATTTGTTTGCGCTATTTTGCAATATGGGTATTGTTTATATGATTAATATTCTTACTACTCATGCGCTATTAGTAGTTTTCATATATCATATATCATACAGTATATCATTTGCACGGATCCGAACCCTAAGAAACCTGAACAAAAATGAGAGGCTTCGAGCAGCAAAAACTGGCGAGCACAAGGTGGGTTTATAGAGGACTTATTAACCAACACAAACTAATGAGGGTTCATGAAGAATCTCTTGTTGGAAGGGGTCACTCTTGGGGGTGGTGGTTCAAGTTGAATCCCCATGATCAGCTAGCTAACATCTCCAAATGCTACTGGTTGGTGAATCTGAAAATAAGGTACCCCATGCCAAAATGTGCCAGTCCGCCATTTTGATACACACCTGTATCATATTGGTTGGTTGTCCATCATATCCATTTACATCTCCAGTATACCCGCACAAGGGTTGCCTTTTTTCCCCTAAGGTCATAGTTGTAATCCATTTGGCCGGGTAGATTCCCAAAAGTTACCATGACTTAGGAGTAAGTATCCCCATGTTTAAGAGAAACCCGCATAGAATAAAATTGAATCATTTGTTCCAGTGAAAACCGCATTCATTGCTGGTTAGTTGAATTCACATCTCAACATCCATTGGCATCGACAATACCCTACAATTGTTTTTTTGGGTACCTATTACGTACCTCCAGTCCCGTCAAACTGTTAGTTTTGTACCCCATAGTGTTGGTAGTACTTGTAGTGGTTGTCGTCGTTGCGGCGGCGATGGCAGTGGTCGACCACACATGCCGGGCTGTCATGGAGATCACCCATCAAATCAGGATGAATTGTTGGTTGAATAATGTTAAATCCTCATGTTGTTTGGATTGGTTAAATCCTCATTCTTGTTGGTTAAATCCTCAGCATAGACAACCATGAAATTATGAAGTCACCATTCAATAACCAGTCTGGTGGTAAAATCATGTGAACTCCTGATTCTGTTTGATTTACCCTCTGGTAAACATACAAAAAGCACCAAAAAGCTATGGAAAATCACCATCTTTAATAGGTAAATCAACTATAAATGGGTCATTTTCCATAGCTATGTTAAATTACCAGAGGGTAAGTCACCAGAAACTTCATGAAGACACCATTAAAACGCGTTTAAGTCCATATGTTGTTGGTGAAATCCTCATTTTGGTCATTCAAAGCCCGGATTTGTAGGTTAAATCAACATGTGTCTTCATTCAAATCACCATAAGTTCCTTAAATCACCATAAAATCAATTGAAAGAACCAACAATTCCTTGGAAATTACCATAAATCCCTCCAAATCACCATAAGATCACCAAAAAAAACATAAGTTCCTTTAAATTATCATAAATTCCATGAAAATCCTATTGAAATCACCATAAATGTTCAATGAATCTCCCGCCCAACTGAGGACCTCTCCTCGCCCTGCCCCTCCTTGCAGCCGTGGCTTTTTGCGACGACGAGTTTTTGGCAGCGCGGCGCGGGGAGCCACACGGGCCCAGCGACTTTCTGGAGTGGGGCCGGGATGAAGAAACACTGTGGATAAATGTGTCTTTGTGGGAAAAATCTGGATGTTTCCAGGTGGAATGATGATGTTTGAAGGAAAATTGTGATTTGACGGAAAATCATGAGTGTTCTAGGACAGAAGAGTTGCTCATTTGATTCGAACACATGATGTTCGATGAAAACCGTTTTTGTTGGGGTTTTACAGTATCCATCAACTGTTTGTTTCAAATACATCAAGGGAACATAACCCATAGGATCCATGTATGCTATATATGGTAACATTTACCATCAATATACCCCAAATGTTAGCATATATACCATACATGGATCCTATGGGTAATGCTTTCAACTGTGAACGAACTATGATTTTCCGGGAAATGTGTTTTTCGATGAACAAAAAGTGTGTCTAACATTGTCTAACTGTGATTACCCTTTGGTAATTTAGCATAGCTATTGAAAATGGCCATTTATAGTTGATTTACCCATTAAAAATGATGATTTCCCATAGTTATGTTAGTTTACCAGAGGGTATGAACGGATGGATCATATTTATCAGAATGGAGCATGATGAAGCATGTCCATGGTCAATGGAACATGGATCAACATCGGTGCAACTGGACTCTCCAGAAATGATGTTCGGACTAACTATGATATTCTACTGGAAACGCCGGAAATTGGACATGCCATTGTCTTAGTTGCCAATCAAGAAACTGGGGATGTACAGTAAACATCAGTAAACCATAAACATGTGGACCTTGACCAGCAATATACAGAATAGATTGTGATATTTTATATTCTTTTAGTGAATTTCACAAACCTATACATTGTCTTAGTGGTATCCAATGGTATCCACATTATTTTTGTTCGGGATAATGTAAACCCCAGATTGATGAACCACTGAGCTGTTGGTCTTCCGTGGAATCAACATATGTTAATCCGGGATTAATATCAGTTTAGCTACAATATCTTAGGTACTCGTAACCATTTGAACTTCACACAGTACAGTAGGTTCACATCTTGTTGTGGCAACCCCCAGCAGATACAATAATTTAAACTTAAATAACGACTCAATTCTAGGATTGATTTTCACTCCAGTCTATTTGTTTGATTCCTTTTCGGGTTTGCTATGAACTATAGTTGGGTGTGCCTGAAAATTGGGTGTACCCGCAATCCATGTCATTGTTTGGAAACATGATTTTCTTCACTAGTGGATGGATGGAGGTTCCCTTAGAAATCTCAGACGAACACATGTATCATATTTATTTGGTTAATTTTGGTTATATATTCCACAAGTTCAACAATATATATATATATATATATACATACAGTTTATATACATCCCTATACAAGGTGGGGCCCCCAGTTGTAACTTGATTCATAAACCGCCCTATTAGCTATAGTTGTAAATATCATAAACCATGGTTATCGGAAGTATAAACGAAATTAGCTATCTAGGGGGCCCACATCGTAGTTACGCTGCTTATATCCGAAGTGTTTTTTTTCTTTTTTTCGGGCGTTTGCCACCTCCTAGGTGGTGGTTCACCCCAGGAATCGTGCTGGGTTCGTTCGCCCCAATGCAATGACTGGACTAACCTTGCTTCCCCTACTAGATTAAATCGTGTGAGCTAACCCACTAACTTTGCTGATAGGTCTGAACTATCTACTTAGAGGATCACCCCACAGATCGTAACTTTACATCGCTTAGTGTTTGTGAAGTCACCCAATGCAAAAATGGGACCCAGTTGCGATCCGTGAAATGATCCTCGAAGTTGGAATTTCACTACCCCTTGTTCTGATTAATACAATGTGCCCCCTCCCAATTATAAGTATCAGAAATCATAATAGCTGGTTGGTGGTCTGGAACATGGCTTTTATTGTTCCATTCAGTTGGGAATGTCATCATCCCAACTGACTTTAACTCCATCATTTTTCAGAGGGGTAGGTATACCACCAATCAGATACTTATATATTCCGAAATTCCCATTGATAGTGGATATTCCATTTATAGTGGATATTCCCAGGAAAACCACCAGCCAGATAGTTATTGGAGGTAACCAACTTGGCTATCGCAAACGGGGGGCCAAATTAACTGCGCTGATCCTCCAGTAGATGAACCCACGGAAAATCAAATGATCTAAACACGGTGGAATTTCCAGTTGCAATTGCAAAGTGGTGCAGCCCAGTTATAAGTTGGTCCCGTATTTATTAAGAATATATTATATTATATATATACATAGTGTGTCTGTATATATATATATACATATATATATATATAGTGTGTGTGTCTGTATGTATATATACATATATATATATTATGGATATATATATATATATATGTAGATATATCTACTATAAACCCAAGGTATTGGAGTTATACACGACCTTGTGGACAACCCACCGTGGACTCCACGTTGGTCCTTCAGGAGATCCCGCCGGACGAAACCGGGCCGCCGATGCCGCCCGCGCCGCTGGTGCCGCCGAGCCCGACGGCCTGCAGTGTTTTTCCCAGATGTCACGCGTGGCGCGGCATTGAGAAGACATGGCGCAATGAAAACGGGGAGATTTATGAATATTGCACCATCTATCATGGTGATTTATGGATATTTACGGATATTTATGGTATAGATGGTGTCCATTCCAACAAACATGGTGATATAATGGTAATCTGGTTTATAATGCGTAATATATCACTGAAAACATGGTGGTACTGTATATGTTATATTTACAGTACATATATTTACAGTGCAATCACAAAAAAAACAACACTGATATAATGGTGATGCAATGGTGATGTACAATGGTGATCTGGTTGGTGGTTTGGAACATTTTTTATTTTCCATATATTGGGAATAATCATCCCTTTTCAGAGGGGTTGAAACCACCAACCAGTGATATATAACCTGTAAAATTGTAAAACATGGTGCGTTTGATCCCAGGCAGCTGATTTGTTTGTGGGATAAGTAGTTTTCAGCGATCTTTTTTCAAGGTGAAAAGATCAAAGTGGCTCTGAACATGGGGGATACCCTCTGGTAATGACTAACATAGCTATTGAACATTGCCATTCATAGTGGATTTACCCATTGAAAATGGTGATTTTCCCATCAGTTTTTTTGTATGTTTACCAGAGGGTACCCACAGAAACCAATTGAAGAGTGAAAATCATGAGAAACTATTGGGATTGGGGGGTCCAATCTTGTCAATTCGGGGATATCTGTGGCAATCAAAGGTTTCACTAGCAACAATGATGATTTAGCCAATCAATACATGAAATTTGCGAAACCAATCGTGTGAATATGGGGATTTAAGCAACCAAGATGTGAATGCAAAGGTGTGTGTATAGTTGTATATATATATATGTACATTATTTATATGTATATGTATTTATGTATTCATTATGTTTTTAGCCAACAATATGATGCTTTTGTGTGTCTGAACATGGTGTTTTTAGCCAAACGAATAGGGATGTTTTTGTGGCTTACGCCATCAGATTTCAGGGTACCAAACCAACATATTGACCCAACCGCCACTGGAACGATTCTGTAAAAATGATCCCGTTACGTATCCCAACTGACCAACTCACATCTATATATATATATATATATGTACGATGGACCTTTATGTACTATTTGAACGTTTGCATGTCGAAAGGATTTTATTGAAATTATACCTCTTTCTGGAGAATCCCTACTAGTTAATCTATATACCAAAAAGAAAGAAATGGAATTCAAAAAATTCAAAAAATTCAATTTTTTGAATTTTTTGAATTCCATTTCTTTCTTTTCGGGACTTTCATTTTTTTTTTGAATTTTTTGATTTTTTTGAATTTTTTGAATTCAAAAAATTCAAAAAAAAAGTGAATACATAATTTTTTTTGAATTTTTTGAATTCAAAAAATTCAAAAAATTCAAAAAAAAAGTGAATACATATTTTTTTTTGAATTTTTTGAATTTTTTGAATTCAAAAAATTCAAAAAATTCAAAAAAAAATGAATACATAATTTTTTTTGATTTTTTTGAATTCAAAAAATTCAAAAAAATCAAAAAAAAAGTGAATACATATTTTTTTTGAATTTTTTGAATTTTTTGAATTCAAAAAATTCAAAAAATTCAAAAAAAAAGTGAATGCATATTTTTTTTTGATTTTTTTGAATTTTTTGAATTCAAAAAATTCAAAAAAATCAAAAAAAAATGAAAGTCCCAAAAAGAAAGAAATGGAATTCAAAAAATTCAAAAAAAAAATGAATACATATTTTTTTTTGATTTTTTTGAATTTTTTGAATTTTTTGAATTCCATTTCTTTCTTTTTGGGACTTTCATTTTTTTTTGATTTTTTTGAATTTTTTGAATTCAAAAAATTCAAAAAATTAAAAAAAAGTGAATACATATTTTTTTTTGATAGAGAAATAAGGAGACAAGTTGGGAACAGACAAGGAGACAAGTATGGAAACCAATGGGAGGCAAGAAGAATCCTTCGCCATCGAGCAACCACGAAGAGTCACGAAGAGTATCCTGTGCCCAGAAGCACCCAGGAAGAAGAACAGTAACAGGGAGGGACAAAAAGAAATGAAGAGAGGAGACTGCAATTATGGCCCCAAAGCACCTGAAGGTCCTAAAGCCTAGACCACACAGTAAGTAGGAAAAAACTGGCTGAATAAGGACACAGATGGGAACACATGGGAGACAAGGGGAATCTTGGGTCCCAAAAGCGAGAACAACAGGAATGAGGAGAGAAGTGAAGAAAGCGCTGGGAAAGACTACAGGGACAAGGAAGGAAAGAAAGGAAAGAGGAGAAAAACTATCCTCTCCCTCCCAAATGCCGGAGACCTGGAAAGAAGCGCGGTAGTGGAGAGAGAATAAGGAGACAAGTTGGAGACAAGTAGGAAGGTAAGTAGGGTAACATGTGGTAGAGACCGAGGGTAAGGGAATGTGACCTGAACAAAGGAAGAAAAGTTAAGGAGAAACACAAGAGGCCAGGAAATCCATTCTTCTCCAAGCAGCAGCAGCAATGAGGAGGGAATTAAGGATACACGTTGGAGGGAACAAGAAAGGGCAAGTGAGGAACCGGAGAGAATCATGTGTCCAAATAAGCACCTAGAGAGAAGAACAGCAAGAGAGAGAGAGAGAGAAAGAGAGAGAGAGAGAGAAGTAAGGGCATGAGTTGGAGAGAACAAGGGGGACAAGCACGGAGACAGACAGAGGACAAGGAGCATACTGTGCCCCGGAAGCACCCAGAGAGAACAGCCACATGTGAGAGTGAAGTAGAGAGACGAATACGAAAACAGATGGGACTTGAGTCCTGTCCCCAAAGCCACCAGAACGAAGAACACTGAGCAATGGAGAGAGAAGTGAGGAACGGGAGACAAGGAGATTCCTTTGACCGAAAGCACCCAGAGAGAAGAATCGCAATGGAGATAGAGAAGTAAGGAGACAAGTTGGGAACAGACAAGGAGACAAGTATGGAAACAAATGGGAGGCAAGAAGAATCCTTTGCCATCGAGCACCACGAAGAGTATCCTGTGCCCAGAAGCACCCAGGAAGAAGAACAGTAACAGGGAGGGACAAAAAGAAATGAAGAGGTCCTAAAGCCTAGACAAAACAGCAAGTAGGAAAAAATTGGCTGAAGAAGGACACAGATGGGAACACATGGGAGACAAGGGGAATCTTGGGTCCCAAAAGCGAGAACAACAGGAATGAGGAGAGAAGTGAAGAAAGCGCTGGGAAAGACCACAGGGACAAGGAAGGAAAGAAAGGAAAGAGGAGAAAAACTATCCTCTCCCTCCCAAATGCCGGAGACCTGGAAAGAAGCACGGTAGTGGAGAGAGAATACGGAGACAAGTTGGAGACACGTAGGAAGGTAAGTAGGGTAACATGTGGTAGAGACCGAGGGTAAGGGAATGTGACCTGAACAAAGGAAGAAAAGTTAAGGAGAAACACAAGAGGCCAGGAAATCCGTTCTTTCCCAAGCAGCAGCAGCAATGAGGAGGGAATTAAGGATACACGTTGGAGGGAACAAGGGAGGACAAGGGAGGACAAGGGAGGACAAGTGAGGAACCAGAGAGAATCATGTGTCCAAATAAGCACCTAGAGAGAAGAACAGCAAGAGAGAGAGAGAGAGAGAAAGAGAGAGAGAGAAGTAAGGGCACGAGTTGGAGAGAACAAGGGGGACAAGCACGGAGACAGACAGACAGACAGAGGACTAGGAGCATACTGTGCCCCGGAAGCACCCAGAGAGAACAGCCACATATGAGAGTGAAGTAGAGAGACGAGTACGAAAACAGATGGGACTTGAGTCCTGTCCCCAAAGCCACCAGAACGAAGAACACTGAGCAATGGAGAGAGAAGTGAGGAACGGGAGACAAGCAGATTCCTTTGACCGAAAGCACCCAGAGAGAAGAATCGCAATGGAGATAGAGAAGTAAGGAGACAAGTTGGGAACAGACAAGGAGACAAGTATGGAAACAAATGGGAGGCAAGAAGAATCCTTTGCCATCGAGCACCACGAAGAGTATCCTGTGCCCAGAAGCACCCAGGAAGAAGAACAGTAACAGTGAGGGACAAAAAGAAATGAAGAGAGGAGACTGCAAGAAGGCGGTGACGGAAGGGACACGAATGAGGGACTCGGGAATGTTTATGGCCCCCAAAACCACCTGAAGGTCCTAAAGCCTAGACCACACAGCAAGTAGGAAAAAATTGGCTGAATAAGGACACAGATGGGAACACATGGGAGACAAGGGGAATCTTGGGTCCCAAAAGCGAGAACAACAGGAATGAGGAGAGAAGCGAAGAAAGCGCTGGGAAAGACTACAGGGACAAGGAAGGAAAGAAAGGAAAGAGGAGAAAAACTATCCTCTCCCTCCCAAATGCCGGAGACCTGGAAAGAAGCGCGGTAGTGGAGAGAGAATAAGGAGACAAGTTGGAGACAAGTAGGAAGGTAAGTAGGGTAACATGTGGTAGAGACCGAGGGTAAGGGAATGTGACCTGAACAAAGGAAGAAAAGTTAAGGAGAAACACAAGAGGCCAGGAAATCCATTCTTCTCCAAGCAGCAGCAGCAATGAGGAGGGAATTAAGGATACACGTTGGAGGGAACAAGGGAGGACAAGGGAGGACAAGTGAGGAACCAGAGAGAATCATGTGTCCAAATAAGCACCTAGAGAGAAGAACAGCAAGAGAGAGAGAGAGAAAGAGAGAGAGAGAGAGAAAGAGAGAGAGAGAGAGAGAGAAGTAAGGGCACGAGTTGGAGAGAACAAGGGGGACAAGCACGGAGACAGACAGAGGACAAGGAGCATACTGTGCCCCGGAAGCACCCAGAGAGAACAGCCACATGTGAGAGTGAAGTAGAGAGACGAGTACGAAAACAGATGGGACTTGAGTTCTGTCCCCAAAGCCACCAGAACGAAGAACACTGAGCAATGGAGAGAGAAGTGAGGAACGGGAGACAAGGAGATTCCTTTGACCGAAAGCACCCAGAGAGAAGAATCGCAATGGAGATAGAGAAGTAAGGAGACAAGTTGGGAACAGACAAGGAGACAAGTATGGAAACAAATGGGAGGCAAGAAGAATCCTTTGCCATCGAGCACCACGAAGAGAATCCTGTGCCCAGAAGCACCCAGGAAGAAGAACAGTAACAGGGAGGGACAAAAAGAAATGAAGAGGTCCTAAAGCCTAGACAAAACAGCAAGTAGGAAAAAATTGGCTAAATAAGGACACAGATGGGAACACATGGGAGACAAGGGGAATCTTGGGTCCCAAAAGCGAGAACAACAGGAATGAGGAGAGAAGTGAAGAAAGCGCTGGGAAAGACTACAGGGACAAGGAAGGAAAGAAAGGAAAGAGGAGAAAAACTATCCTCTCCGTCCCAAATGCCGGAGACCTGGAAAGAAGCACGGTAGTGGAGAGAGGATAAGGAGACAAGTTGGAGACAAGTAGGAAGGTAAGTAGGGTAACACGTGGTAGAGACTGAGGGTAAGGGAATGTGACCTGAACAAAGGAAAAAAGGCAGGGAGAAACACAAGAGGCCAGGAAATCCATTCTTCCCCCAGCAGCAGCAATGGGGAGGGGATTAAGGATACACGTTGGAGGGAACAAGAAAGGGCAAGTGAGGAACCGGAGAGAATCATGTGTCCAAATAAGCACCTAGAGAGAAGAACAGCAAGAGAGAGAGAAGTAAGGGCATGAGTTGGAGAGAACAAGGGGGACAAGCACATAGACAGACAGAGGACAAGGAGCATACTGTGCCCCGGAAGCACCCAGAGAGAACAGCCACATGTGAGAGTGAAGTAGAGAGACGAGTACGAAAACAGATGGGACTTGAGTCCTGTCCCAAAGCCACCAGAACAAAGAACACTGAGCAATGGAGAGAGAAGTGAGGAACGGGAGACAAGGGGAGATTCCTTTGACCGAAAGCACCCAGAGAGAAGAATCGCAATGGAGATAGAGAAATAAGGAGACAAGTTGGGAACAGACAAGGAGACAAGTATGGAAACAAATGGGATCAGAAAGGAGGACGGTCGCATTATACCAAAAGGTCCCTGCCACATATATATATATATACTATTATATACTATTTTCATCTATTTTATACTGTGATTTAAGGTTGGGGCTGAAACACACCAACCATTAAAATTGTGGGAGTCGGTACCTGGTACTTCGTGGTGGTTGGGTTGGTCATGAATGAAGAGCTTCCCGTGCCCCTTTTTCAGCTGAAAGGGCTCAGCGAGATGTATTGTTCATCATTACTGGAAAGGCTAGGTGTTCTTTCACGGATATAGTACGGGTTGATTTAGTTTGCGTTTCCCTACTTACAGCCAAATAATTGACATGTTAACATGTTTTCCCCAAGATCCCTAAGACATCCCTTTCATTTTTATGTGTTGACCCACCAATATCTATTGATCAAAACCCCATTTGTTACAGTTTAAACAAAAACGCATCTTTTTGCTGTTACGATTCCATAATTGCTGGCTAAATCACCACTTTGATAAGTTCAATCCCACCTTCTCTTTGTATTAACCCTCATTGTTGCTGCTCAAACCATCAAGTCCACCATTTTTTGATGGTTGAATCACCATTTCTGCTGGTGAAATCCCATTTTTTGCATTGCTGAAACTGAGGTTGGGCCTGACTGGGGCTTGCTGCCCACCAGCAGAGGGGACGCCAGCTCTGGGTTGCTGCGAAGGTTTGGAGAATGGTGAATGAGAGATTTCTAAATGCCAAAATCACCCAAAAATCAAGAAGAGTCTTTGGTCTTTGGGTACGACATTCTAAGGAACCCTCATACATATGATTACCTACTCTATCCACCTATCTACCCAACCAAACCAACCAAGAACCAGCCAACAACCAACCACTGCATACGGGCGACAAACCTCCAAGCAGAGCAACTGCCAAAGCAGTGAGTGGCTTCATATATATATATATATGTACAGTACACATATGTATATATGTGCGTACTGTAAGCAACAAATACGATTAAATGACACCATTAGATGATGGTTTCAAAATGGGTGTGTATGACCAACAATAGGGATGCAGTCTTCATGTTCAAGCCTATTTCAAATATATTTCAAATATAAGTGCAGTTGAATTCCCATAGAATAACTCCAACCAAGGTTATGAATAGATATGAATAGCATCCCCCCTAATTATTGGTTCTGATCGACATGTTCATACGAGAAGCCGGATGTTTGATGCTCAAATTCCCCATGTTTGCATGTTTGACGTTTCTATTTTTTCCTGTGGTTGACACACTGAACTCCCTTCTTTTCAATACTCAAGACCCCCATTCCTTCTTCTCGCTGCAGTCCTCAATTCTAGATGTTTATACACAGACTTCTCTTGATTAAAGCTCCATCATTAATCATTTGCTGGAAATCCCATAGCGTGGTAAATCAAATAGTAAAATATCGTAAACATATAAACATGTTCAATTTTGGAAGATAACCCCCAAAAAAAGTGTCAAAATTTGGGTTTCTTCACCTCTCATGGGAATCCGTGGAGGTGGCCCTGGCTGCACGGCCTACCCCGCCTGTGTGGCGCTGGGTCTCAGCGACTGCTGCAGCTCGGAGGATCTGCAGCCGCACGCCTGCTGCGCGGCGGGTGCTGGCGCCTGCGAGGCGAAGCTCGCGGCGCTTCGCCGTGGGTTTTCCTAGGAGCCGGGGGAAAACCCACGGGAAAACCCATGAAAAAATTGTGGTTAATCTATGTCAAGATCCAGCAATAATCTGTACTTATCGATGAATTATGGTAATGTCTTATCCATGAAAATGGTGGTGAAAAGCCATAAATCAGTTGGTAAGTGGATTATAAGCCCTATATAACTGGGGATATCCCACATATAACTGGGGTATTTCATATGGTATAATATTGTTATGCAGCCACTTCTGAATGGAATTGCACTCCCAAGTACTTGGTGGTTCACATCCTAAATCCTAAGTGATTTCGCTCACCCCAGTGATGTTAGTAGGCTATGTAGGCTTAGTCCAGTTATCGGGACAACCCACTTACGATTCCTGGGGTGAACCAGCAAGTAGAGTGTGGCAGTAAACTCAGTAAACTTGCTTTGTTCTTTTGGTTTAGCCTATGAGTCATATGAGATTTTCTATTCCGTCACACTGGGGGGTGATGTGGTTGAGAGCTTAGCATCTTGGATTTGCTGCAGTTCATTTTCGATTTCTCCATTGGAGAATCCCCCTATTTGGGGAATCTACTGGGAGTCTGCTTTTCTTTTTTGGGCCATCCTTAGCCAATCCAAGAGACATGTTTGACCATGGATGAATAATAAAATGAGATATATGCAGTTTTATATTCCGTAACACTGGGAATTTGGACAAGGTTAGCTTCAAGATATTTAGAACAAATATGCACAAATGGTATTTGTTCTATGTCAAATGTGCCTCGGTAGTCAATGCACATCAAACTGCCCATTCAGTTACAGGTGGGTTTACCAAGAGGACATACGATCATAGAATTGGATGATGGGAAAATTTTAACCGGAAAGCCCATTTACTGGTTTAAGCCCTATATTTGATGGTAAAAACCCATGGGTTTCCGGTGAAGATTTTCCCTTAAGAAAACCCGCCGTTATGATACGAATATGTGGAGGATCCATTGAGGAAACGGGGGCTGTTGGTCACCAGTGGTCGTTTGCTTAGGAAGACCTGATCTGGTTGGTGGTTTGGAACATGAATGGATTATTTTCCATGTCATATATGGGATGTCATCCGAAACCCATTGACGAACTCCATCATTTTTCAAGATGATTGTTCAAACCACCAACCAGTATCATTCAGAAGAAAAACAAGTTATGTGCCAACACACCCTGTTCAGCTTATTTGTGTTTACCAGTATCATGAGGTTTTGGCGCCGAGTGACATGCTGAAACTATCTGATGATCCTTTAAGTATCTTTAAGTAATACATTTGATCATAAGGTCTGTAGTTGTAATTTGATTTGACTTTCCCATGTTCACTGGTGAGATTGAACACATAAGTCCTGGTTTTTGCTGTTAAAATGAAACAAACAACACACATTTGTGGGGCAAATCGCCTTTACTCCACGTTGTTGATCAAGTCCAATGAGGCTTCAAAAAAACAATGGAAGTCCACCATGTTGATATTTCTTTGTTGGGTACCCTCCGGTAAGATGGCAACGCAAATTCCCTTCAAACGGAGGTTTATGCCTGGGAAAAATCATCTATAAATCGGGGATGTTCAATTGATACGTTTGAGAACCGGAGGCTGAATTCTCTTATTATCCCAATCATTTTCCCTAAATTATCCATGATTAACATTGATTGACCAGTATCAGCATCTGTCTATTGCTTCAATGAGCTCAATACGTAGATTGGTTTTGACGGGAAAATCTACACCGGCAACCATCGATTTTCCCATGAAATGTACGGCGTTCCGGTTTCAATTTTCCCTTAAACCAATCCATTGAATGAGCTCAAGTCCCCATTGAAATCACCATTTTCCTATGGTTTTCCTATGGTTTTTCCCCCATATTTTGCAGCGAAAAAAAAGCACCATTTCTCCACAGCCGCGCGCCGCGCAAGCGTTGGAGTTTCGGAGGCCTATCAGGCCTGCGTGGACAGCGGCCTCGTGGGCACGTGCTGCCCTACCGAAGGCCCGGAAGCGGGATCCTCCCGAACATAGCTATGGCAGCTACCCTCTGGTAAATTAACATAGCTATTGAAAATGGCTATTTATAGTGGATTTTCCCATTGAACATGGTGATTTTCCATAGTTATGTAAACGTTTACCAGGCCGGGTATGGTATGGATGGACCATTGGGACGATGGGAGAATAAAAACACAACTTGGTGTGGCCATTTATAGTGGGGATTTGAGTGATCTAATGGGGATATCATGATTTGGTTGGTGGTGACTGGAACATGAATGGATTGTTTTTTTCACATATTGGGAATTATTGGGAATTTCATAACCCCAACTGGTCCGAACTCCATGATTTTTCAGAGGGGTGGCGAAAAACCACCAACCAGATTGAGTTCGATGATTTAGGATGAATTAGCTATAAAAATGATTTCAAATGGTGATTTCAATAGTTATGTTCGTTTACCCGGTATATCACAAGTTTATACAAGTTGTCGTCCTGGAGAAAATAGCCTACGGACATTTCAGAAAATCCTCAGCAACAAAGGAGCATGTTTGGAAACGCCATATTCTGTCCACTTCAGGATGATTATACATAATTATATATATATATACATTATATTGGATCGATGTTTGGGAATGTCTACTATCTTTTGGAGAATACTCAAAATTCAAAGGAACTAAAGCCCAGCTTTGGGGTTGAACATTGAACATGGACCAAGTATATATATATGTGCACAAAGGGTTTTTAAGTGGTTATTGTGTTTAGTTGGTGGTTCACCGCCGTAGCAAGTGGCTGGTACGCCCAGTTTTGACTGGACTAACCTCCACTTAGATACCCTACTGAATTGGCTATATAGTATTATGTATTATGTAATTGGCGTTGTAACCCACTTGTAATTGGCGGTGAACCCTCAAGTAGACGGGTCAAGTAGCTTATAAATTTCATGATATTCCCATCAAATCCCATTAAATGATATTAAATAATCATTTGTGTTGGTTACATCCACATTTTGCCACATTTTGATATAGTTTTTTTTTTCCCGAGAGCGTCTGAGCGCAGGGTTCTTCCAATAGTGGGGGTCTGTATCTCATCTTCTCATCTTCACACCTTCTCTCACGTCTTCTCATCTTCACATCTGCTCATCTTCACACCTCTCACATCTTCTCATCTTCACATCTGCTCATCTTCACACCTTCTCATCTTCACATCTTCAATCTTCTCATCTTCACATCTTCTCATCTTCACATCTGCTCATCTTCACATCTGCTCATCTTCACATCTTCTTATCTTCACATCTTCTCATCTTCACATCTGCTCATCTTCGCATCTCTATCTTCACATACTCACACCTTCTCTTTCTCTCTCTCTCTCTCTCCTCTTTCCTCTCTCCTTCCTCTCTCTCCTTTCTCTCTCCCTTTTCTCTCTCTCGCCTTCTTTATCTTTCTCTCTTTAGGCCGAGGGTGGTGCCGGCGGGGAGTCACGAAACGTGAACCCTTTCGCACGAAATGAGGGTCGATCGGCGAAAACTGAGGAAAAATTGTGATTTTACTTGTGCCGGAGCAACCCTTTCACACGAAATGAGGGTCGATCGGCAAAAACTGAGGAAAAATTGCGATTTTACTTGTCCCGGAGCAACCCTTTCGCACGAAATGAGTGTTGATCGTCAAAAACTGAGGAAAAATTGCGATTTTACTTGTCCCGGAGCAACCCTTTCGCACGAAATGAGGGTTGATCGTCAAAAACTGAGGAAAAATTGCGATTTTACTTGTCCCGGAGCATCTGTGTAAAAGTGTCTGTGTGTAAAAGCTTCTGTGTGTAAAAATCTTTGTGTGTAAACGGGTTTGTGTGTAAGAGTGTTTCTGTGTAAAGATGTTCGTGTGTAAAAGTGTTTGTGTGTAAAAGTGAATCTGTGTAAAAGGGTTTGTGTGTAAAAGCTTTTGTGTGTAAAAGTGTCTGTGTGTAAAAGGGTTTGTGTGTTAAAGCGTCTCTGCGTAAAGGGGCTTGAGTGCAGAAGGGTTTCTGTGTAAAAGGTGTTTCTGTGTGACAGCGGCAATGTGTGTGTATAAGCTTCTGTGTGTAAAAGTCTTTGTGTGTAAACGGGTTTGTGTGTAAGAGTGTTTCTGTGTAAAGATGTTTGTGTGTAAAAGTGTTTGTGTGTAAAAGTGTTTTTGTGTAAAGATGTTTGTGTGTAAAAGTGTTTGTGTGTAAAAGTGCATCTGTGTAAAAGTGTCTGTGTGTAAAAGCTTCTGTGTGTAAAAGTGTTTCTGTGTAAACGGGTTTGTGTGTAAGAGGGCTGTGTAAAGATGTTTGTGTGTAAAAGTGCATCTGTGTAAAAGTGTCTGTGTGTAAAAGAGTCTGCGTGTAAATGCTTCTGTGACTTCTGTGTGTAAAAGCTCCTGTGTGTAAAAGGCTCTTTGTTAAAAGTGTCTGTGTGTAAAAGTGTCTGTGTGTAAAAGTGTCTGTGTGTAAAAGCATCTGTGTAAAAGCGTATGTGTGTAAAAGCTTCTGTATGTAAAAGCTTCTGTGGGTAAAAGCTTTGTGTGTAAAAGTGTCTGTGTAAAAGTGTCTGTGTGTAACAGCATCTGTGTGAAAGCGTATGTGTGTAAAAGCTTCTGTATGTAAAAGCTTCTGTGGGTAAAAGCTTTGTGTGTAAAAGGGTCTGTGCGTAAAAGGGTCTGTATGTAAAAGCATCTGTGTGTAAAAGCTTTTGTGTGTAAAAGTGTTTGCGATGCAAACTATTGTCTTGCACTTCTGCAAATTTGTCTTAATACTCCTCTTCTCGACTGCATATAACACATCTTTAATATATTGTTTCCAATATGGTGCCTCCATACTAACAAGAGAAGACCCTGCTCCTCTACGCTCTCGGGCCATCTGTCGTCTAGTTTTAATATATCCCTGTGGTTGAATCCCAACTATACATATATATATATATATATATATTCCCTGTATATTCCCCTGGAACTTATATATCCCCATACGTGGCCGATCCACGGTATCCCTATATTCCAGTCGATTCCGGACGGATGCAGGTCCACGACATCCGTGTTGCAGGGGCATCGTGGTACCGCAGCAGAACAAGCTGGCCGAGAGCCTGAGACTGCAGCTTAATAATGGGATAAATAACCCATAATGGGATTTAACTACCCTCTGGTAAACTAACATAACTATGGAAAATCACCATTTTCATGGGAAAATCCACTATAAATGGTGATTTTCCATAGTTATGTTAAATTACCAGAGGGTAATAACCCATAATGGGATTTAACTAGAAATAATAGAGGGATAAATACCAATAATGGGATAATATCCAATACATCTAGCCATGAATAGTAATACAATGGGAAAATGAACTATCCGAAATAAGGGATGTAATAAGTATATAATATATATTTTGTTTAAAAAAACTCTATATATAATATAAATAAATATATATATTTAATATATATATATATTATATAATTATATATATATATTATATATATATATATTACATATAACATAGAATGGGATATACAAATAACATCAAATAACTTAATGCAGTCTGGGTACAGTAAATTTCATCATGACCCTGCGACCTCACTGGAATGATGGTGAATGTATGGGGACATCATCCCCAGATGGCCGAGCTAATCAGACAGTACATATATATATATATATGTATGGTAAATGGTTGTTGATGAAATCCCCAGATATATACTGGAAATATATATATATATAGTGATTTTTAAAATTTATTTATCCAGATGCAGAAAATGGAGATGTGACTGGCAAAGAATGGAGGCTTACCCGCCGAAATGATGCAACATCCTCTACATTCCTCTACATTGTTCAACTTGCTTTCCTGTGAAACATATTAGAGTTTTGGTAAGGTTAGATGTTCAGCAGTGAATGCATTTAGTGCAGGGCATTTTTGGGGTAAACCTTTGTTTGAGCATGTTAAGATCGGTTACTCTTGTTGCTATCAACTGGAGAATAGACTAATCGGCTGAAAATGTTGTATTTTTTTGGGAGGGCATCTGAGATTGGACATGTTGCCTTGCCGCCTGCCCGAGAAACCAAAGGATTTATCGGACATTCCAGGTGTCATAGGGTTGCAGCGAGAAACATGCTCCCAACCGCCACCGGCTGGATTTTCATTTCATCCTTTCCTAGTCTTTGGTGAACACCTAACATAAACATGGAGGTTTCCACAAGAGGGGGGTACCCCAAAAGGAATGGTTTATAATGAAGAATCCTAAAGTAAACTGATGATTTAGGGGTACCCCCATTTCAGGGAACCCAAAAGAATAACCTATAACTCCACAAATTGCCCAGTAGCATCCCATCTGGCCTTGGCCGAAAAAAAGGAGTCGTTTCTGCTCGTCACATCCACAGTGTGTGGAATTGGATTTGGACGAGGGCGCTGCGTGCTGCCCTACAATCGATTCTTGGAAACAGCTGAATTCGAAACCGAATCTTGGGGTTTCTCAAACAGTGTCATCTACTCAAACCTTTGATAGTGATAATTTGTTGTAGTACTTACTGTAGTAGTGATGATTTGTGATAGTACTGATAGTATCTAGTTTAGTAGTAGTACTTAGTAGTGATATTTTTTTGTACCAAACTTATCCAAACGGTAGAGGATAGCCCTAAAGTTTCGCGTAGTGCGTAGCTCTTTCATGACCGGGCATTTTTTTTTGCAATCCCCTGAGCCAATTAGCAAAAAAGATTCTGTCTAGAGAATTTGAGCCAATGGCTATCCGATTGGGAAAACTAGGACTAGGATTTTATGTCTAACTATATTACTAATAGTTGCAAATTGTTATATTAATAGTGGAAAACGATTTAGTGGATGACTATAGAACTAGAACTATAGTGGAAAACTATTAAACGGATTTATGAAAGATGATCATCAATGGCAAGTTTCGCCTCACGTACTAATATCATGTGATATATTATGATGTTTGCCACACGATAAACTGATCTTAAAATTCTTGAAACGTATGACAGCACCTTCGGTGCTTGTGGAGGCTGTGGATTTAGAAGTGACAAGCGTGACAGGAATTTCGGTCTGGGCCCAACATCATTGCCAAGTATATCCCACATTTTTGCAACATGTTTGTTGGTTAAATCATGTTACATCCCAATTTTTCTTGGTTGAATCACTCCAACGGAGCTGGTTTATCCCTGTTTTTGCTGGTTTAATTACCATGTCTGCTGGTAAAATCACTCTCTTTGTTGATGAAATCAGGGAACGGCCCAGCGCCTAGGATGAGATCTACTTGGAGTGCTGTAATGAGACTGACAGCTGATGGCTACAGCTGTGTTGAGTTTCAGGAGATGTCAACAGAGATGTGCTGAAAAGATAGAAGGTGGGGCCTCCGAGATAGCTAAGTCAAATGTAACTAGGGTTTATGGTAGATATTGGTAGATATATCTACAGTATCTATCGTTAATGATAGCTACGGTAGTTTATGACTCACATACCTAGGGTTTATGGTAGATATAACTATGGCAAGTATAGTTAATGACTGTTAATGGGTTTGCAAACCAACTTATTTATTAATGAGACCCACCTTGTAGGAATTCAACCACTGAACAATTGGATTTAACCAACAAATGTGGGTGTATGTATATATATATATATAAATAATGGTGATTTATTGGTGAAATAGTTGGATTATGCTTGGTACAATGGGGATATCATGGGGTTGTATCTTAAGGATGGGGACTGCGACAGGGATCAATGAGGGAAACCGTTCAATGGGCGCCATCAATGGTTGCCTATCTGCTGTGGGAATTATATGCAATTGTGGGGGAAAAAAGAATAGTGTGGATGGGAATATAAGCAACATTAAGCAACAATATGATACTTAGCTCACAGCTCATCCTTCCCCCATATGAAATCTCTCCGGTAACCCGAAATATCTCAAGATCCAAGCCTAAACCAAGGTGATGGTTGCGAAATCCTGCACCTGTTGGCGGTTTCACCCGTTCGAATCCCATTATTTGTGTTTCACACTTAATAACTTACCAGTAGTTACCAACTGGTGCAGGATTTCTTCGATCCACAGTTGTAGGGGAATGATTGATTGACCTTTGTCTTTGCCATAAGTTGGAATGGCGGGTATCCATGGGTATCCCATTAAAAGAGAAGCTTTCAATGGTAGCTGTGGTAAGAAATGTGGTTGAAAACGGGAGTTGGGATCTCACGGGACAGGAACAAATGAAAACGCACCATCTCCGTTTTCATGGACAGCGCTTTTCCAATGATGGGGCCCAAACAACTTGGGTAACCCCACAGGCACCGCGGGCAGGATGGTTGTGTGCCGCAGCTGTCTAAGATATCCAACCTGGCAAAAGTCAAAAGACAATCATCATTTTGACAGATAGATGATAGATGTCTAAAAAATGGGAAACCTACATTAAGATACAGTACCTCAAACCATGTTCTTTACTTTTCTTCCCAAATGCGTAGCGAAGGGATCCAGTGCAATTTTGGGGGTCTGGGGGTGGAGGTGTATACCGTCCGCGCAAACATTTGCAACCGTCCGCAATGAGCACCACCGTGTAATGTCGTTTTCTGTGGCAGGCGTGGCGCTCGTGACATCCCAACGGATCACTACCAACGTTACCTATGGGCTTATGGCTCCACAATGAATGGTCATGTCATCATGTTGATGCTTAATAGTGGCTATATAAAGCGTGGGAGATCCCGGCCACTCAATTGAGACAATGGATTATACATGTTTGTTCATAGTATTGTAGTATTGCTATGTCTTATTTGCTGCCTTAAAGGGAGGCCAGTAAATCCAGGACATTAACCATGTTTTCATCGGCATTTGGGAATTTACCCCAAAAGGTCCAGCCTCAACTTTCATGATGGGCGGAAAAACATCGGATTGAAAGCGGTCCAATATCTGAAACGAAGCCAGGCTCCCAAACAAAGGTTGTTTGTTCAGGAAAAATCAAACGCTTCCCCAGCAGAATCTTGGTGGCAGTTTTTTTTTCCATTGAAATCATGTGAAATCAACATCCTTTGGCAGTGCAAAAGCGCACAACAAAGAACATCCTAGTAAGAATGTTTCGAGAAAATGGCTTCCCATTTCATGACCTGGGGACAATCCCTTTGCATACAGCAGGCAGTCTAGCAATCGATCTTGGTGGATCTGCTTGAATCCTTTTCATGCTGTCCTTTTCTTATTTTTGTTTGTTTTTTTATCAGTTGTCTTTTGCGTTTTATCATTGTTTGTGTTATATCTTCTCTTGTCATTTTCCATTTGGACATTCATTGCCTTTGAAATTGTCACCTTTGCGTAAATCTTTGGTGCTGGTGACCCCCTTCATTTTTTCAGTTTTGGTGCTGGTGATCCATTTGTTTCTTTCATTTTTCACCTGGGCTTTGACATCATGTTGGACTTTGTCATGTCGCTCACATGACAGGAAAGCAACAAATTATATAATGAACATATATGAACATGCTAAGGACATAAAACTGGAATGTAGAGTTGATGAAAATGGTCAGCGGGATTCAATGTGGTAAAAAGGGAATGATAATCTTTTAGCCAAGACATGATAATCAACATGAAACATGATGAATAAAAACCGTGATTTCCAATCCTTGGCTACCTGAGATAAACATAACTTTACACTCCACACCACGCCCTACATACAGTCCCCACCTCACACTGCATAATTCACACTCCTCACTTTGGACTCCGCATTCTGCACTACACACTCCACAGTCCACGCTCCACACTCTACAGCCCATACCCGACACTTCACGCTCCACACTCTGCACTCTCCCACTCCACACTCTACAGATTACAATAGCACAGTAACCAGGGAAAAGTTTACAAGACTGCTATAAGAATTTGTTTCGTTCTTTCGCGCCTACGTGTTTTACGTGATGTGCTTATTATTGTGCCTTCTTTGGGGGATCAGCGAAACTTCAAAACCCCCGGGTTTTTAGTTGAAAATAGCGGATTAACCCCCAATCATGTTTCAGACAACCCCTTTTATCCGGGATACAGCTTACCTGGTCATGCTGTCAACAGAGTGATGTTATGAAAGGTTTCGAGGATGTTATCTGAAATTGCAGTGGCGCACCTCTCGTATTGCATGTATTTGGTCATTACAGTGGGACACACAAAGCATCACACTTAGCAACCATGCAGTACAACGATGCCATCTAAACCATCCGGCAAACAAAGATCTGTATTTGCGAGTTCACAACATTAACCTAGGATTTTTTTACAATTATACAATTATATATATGTACACATATATATATATATACATGTGTCCGCAGAAACATACACACGGTAGACTTTGTGTATATAGATGTATCTAGAATATATCTTACGCATATATATATAGACTCACACATATATATATATATACACATATATATATATATAGACATATATATATATAGACTCACATATATATATAGATAGACACATATATATATATAGACATATATATATATATGTACACATATATATATACACACATATGTATAGCATTTACATCTACAGCGGAACCGTTAGATAACAACTGTTTAAGAATTTCCAGCCTACCCTGGGGTTCTTAAGTGCAATAGGTGGAAAATATGGGAATTATGAACGAGGTTACCCTCAAGTTCTTAATGGGTTAGTTCTTAAGGGGTTCATATGCTGAGGGTTTTTCCAATTCATTTTGGCGTGGTATTAGGTTGCAAAGGAGGCAGAGGGAGGAACAAAAAATAGGTCCCGAAAAGTTTTTTCAGACGCAGGTATTCCAAACAGAGCTATAGGCCACATATTCCACCATGCCAGGGCTTGAAAGTTTATTTTGGCGTGGTATTAGGTTGCAAAGGAGGCGGGGGGGAAAGAAAAAACATTTCTGGTCCCGAAAGTTTGTTTTTAATTTGGGCGCCCGAAACAAGGCAGCACAGGCAAGACAAGCCAAGACAAGCCAAGGGCAGCCTCCGAGGTCAGATGACCTCCAGTGAGTCTGGCTTGTGTCTGGCTGAAGCTGTCGACATCAGCCTTGGTGGCTGGGGCCGCACCATGTTTGTCCTCGGCATGGAGTTCCGCCGTACATAATCTTTCTTGTGGGAAACAGCTGCTATAATCAATGTTTGGTATTTTGATACCCGGTAAAGGGGAATAAGAACCAGTGGCTAGAATTCCAGGGTAACCTAGGGTTCTTATTTCAATTAGCTGACAGCAGGGTTGAATCCAGCAATCCAGCCTCTGAAGTTCTTATTGCAGGTAGGTTCTTAAACAATGGTCTCACTGTACCTAAAATTTTGCCTAGGCATAGACATAGACATTCATGTACATACATGTTTTATGCAGGACCATTCCGGGAGATTCGATCGGACCAGCATTTTGCCCGTGCGAATTTGTGCACAGAATTCAGTGCCACACCGTGCGCCGTGCTTCGTGGATCTTGTCGCCAGCAATGCCGCTGGTTTCGACGCATTTCTATATAGCCATCCACAGCACAGTGCATGGCAATCCTGTGCCAAAAACTGGGGTTTTACATGGTTTAACCGTTTAACCAGTCTGAAATGGAAGAAACATCACGAATATCGACCATTAAATTAATAATACGGAATTTAATCATCAAATAATGGGTACATCCCAGGTGTTCGCTAGTAACTTTAATGGTGGGATGATGTCTTTCATGACCCCGTAGTAGTTTATGTTTGGTTGCCGGCATGTTTTTTTGAGAGGACCACTTCAGTGGTTTTGAATGTCAGACCATATTTTCAGAAGGGGTCCATAATTTTTGCCCACTTTGTGAAAAAGGGACGTGTTCTTTCTAGTTCGACACCTGGCATTGTGTGTGTGCGTGTGTGTCATGTCATGCGGTATCTCTCTTCTGCCGTAAACCTGCGCGAACAATATGTGTGCTGAATCCAAGTGTGGGTGATGTATTGGTTTCTAAAGATGAGGTGCTAATACTGTTCGTTTCCCACTAGATAAGGAAAAATTGATGATTCACATCCGTTCTCACAATACGTCAGGCAAAAACGCTTGCCATGGGACTTCTTTGCGCCCCACAACAGAACTCATAACATCCAACTTCAGATTTGAATGACCTGGAGATCAAGTTTATCAACATGTTCTGAAAATTCCGTTAGTGAATTAGTGGCTTAGTGCTTATTCCATTTTTTGATTTAAATTTGCCCCGGGGAATCATCCTCCACGCCTCGTTGGTAAAATACTCCGCGCTGAGATGAACCATTTCATTGGAAATGTTCTGGTAAAAGTTTAACAACAGTTCTCCAGCGGTGGTTCTCATGTGTTTTTCCATCCCTGCAAGCATATATCCAGAGCATTTGCATGTGTGGATGCCCTTTTGGTTTAAACCAGAAATGGAGTCGGAGCATGTTGAATCCATCAAAGTCACAGCAACAATTCCTACAAATCAGTGAAACAACAACACATTGAACAGTTACCTTCTGGTAAATTAACATGACGACCCTGGCAGTCATCGGGCCATCGGGGTTGGAAGACTAGTTTCCATTAAAAATTGGTGATGTTCAGGGTCTATGTTAATTTACCAGGGTGTAACAATGAAACGTTATAAGGCCTTACGACGTTTCGCCGTGTTTGTTGCATGTGGATTGGGCCCCCGCGCACTGATCCCATGAATTCAGCGCTAGCAACGGTGGTCGTCAAGCGACCGGTCACCGCAGGAAGTGAGTAGCAGGACCTTGTGACATTGGTCGCCCTGGGTTCCCAGCCCTACAGTCTGGGTCAAAGTTGAATGTCTGGTTGGTGGTTTGGAACATTTATTTTATGTTTCCATATTTTTCCATACCCAGATGCTCCATGTATGGCATATTTACCTACAGATATATTGGGAATGTCATCATCCCAACTGACGAAGTCCATCATTTTTCAGGGGGGTGGCGAAAACCACCAACTAGCAATGCCCTGACCATCAGCGACCGGTGAACTTTTGAAGGTCCAGCGTGGCGTCCTCGCCTTTCTCTGGCATTCCTGTCGTGGCCCCACTCCGCGAGGAGCTTGCACACGTGGAAAAGGACCAGTGTTGATGTCCGTAACATGCTGATCCAACTAGGCATGGCAGTAAAATGCATTTTAAATGGGAATATTCCAAGCTGAGTTGGTAAGTCAGGGAGCAAACATGGCTGAATGCATTGAGGTCACTGAATCCTAAATTGCCAGGCAAATCTGCAAACTTCAGTCCGTTAATCCCATTTTTGCCTCAGGAAATGCCACAATTTTCCTTAGGCAAAGATATATCTGAACTTTTTCCTTGGTGGTTCATACCAGGAGTCGTAAGTGGGTTGGTTCACCCCACTCAATCGAGTAGAGTAAGTAGGTGCAATGTCCAGTTCTACGTGTTTGCTTATAACCCGCAAACACTAAACCGACTATGAATCTTCCATTTTTCTGTAAATCGTCATTTTCCCTTTGTCAGTGTCTTTTGTTGCAATGCTGTATATAATGTGCACAGCCGTTGCAGCCGTTGTCTCCACCAAAAAGACTTCAAAGAGGAAGCCCAGTGGCGGCAGGCGAGATCTTTGTTGGTGGAAGCCCACAAAGTGATGCCCGGATCGAAAACGCTAAGTTGGTATAGAGATATCAGATATATCTTTGATGGTTGAGGGTTAAACAACGACGACGACGACGACGACAACCACAACCACAACCACAACAACAACAGCAGCATAGCCTTGCAACCAGCATGATGCTTGTCACCAACAAAGATGGGGATGACAGGTGCGCAATTTCAGGTTTTAAAATTCAAAATTGGAATTTTCATGTACGTTTCCGTATGTAAATATGGTCTCGTGTTCCGTGTTCCTACCCCCCCACACCCCCAATGGTATGGGTCCCCAGGTAACACCCCCTTCCAAGCTATTGGCAGCATTTCTGAGGTCCAGCCTCGTATTTGCTAGGTCTTTGCGGCATTTCTGGCATTTATTAGGTACATGCTACCTTTTAGACGACCTAGGTAGCACACATACTCCCTCAAAGTACCTACGTGCTACCTATAGTAATATATACATGTGCTATGTATCTACTTCCTATTTACTACCTGTATACTCTCACAACACTACATGTGTTTAACATATACCGTACCTACCATACATTCCAATGATACCATACATACCAAACATACCATACGAACTTTGACCATACATGCCATACCTATCATACCTATCATGCATACCACAGATACCATACATATGAAGCATAATTACCACACCCTCCCATACATACAATACCAAACATACATGCCATACATACCATACTTACCTTACATAGCAAACATTCCATACCCATCATAGTAACGATACATACCATATAGACCATACATACTGTCATATCAAGCATACCATACCCAACAGACTTACATACCATACCTACCATCCATACAGTACCACACCCCCACCACACCACAAGGGGGGAGGGGGACAGTACCACACCCCCACCACACCACAGAGGGGGGGGGGACAGTACCGCACCCCCACCACAAGGGGAGGGGGACAGTACCACACCCCCCACACCACAGGGGGGGAGGGGGACAGTACTATGGCTGACCCATGACCATGGCCGGGGGGGGAGGGGGGTTGAAACGCTGGACCATATATATATATATATTAATATATTTATATATATATATAGATAGATATAGGATATGAAGCGAACAAGATGTGGAAGCCGACAAACAACAAACAATGTATCTAAACCACTAAACATCAGATTTTTGTCAGACAAGATTGAATATGAACCAATCAAATGGGGATGGTTTTTTGATCATGCGGAAGCCTAATATCTAAATGATGATCTACCAGGTATACCATGTATACCCCCCATGTAAGAGTTTGGGGGGATAGTTCAATAATTGACATGGGTATCCTGGGTATGCCAACATGGTGGTTTTACATCTGACCAAAAATTTGTTTTGGCAAATGAGAACCTCAACCAACCAAGCTCCATAGATGATGATTGGGGTCAGGGGGATCAGATCCAAAAATGGTTCAGTTTGGAATCCCAATTCTTGTTGCATCTTGTTCCCCTGTGGCTTTGATTGAAAATGCGGGAAAAACAACAAAAAAATGCAGTTTCAATGTCGTCTGAATGAGCTGTACTCAGCCATCAAACATATCAACTTTGGGAGGTGTTCCATAGTTCCCAACCTTGTTTCCAGCACGTTTCCAACATATTCCCAACATGTTCCCCATTTTTCCGATGTTTTTCCCCAATTTTTCTCAATTTTTCCCAATGTTTCTCAAAATGTTCCCCAATTTTTTCTCAAAATGTTCCCAATGATCCAACATTTTCCGAGAAAGCGATGTCGCCTCAGGGCCCGGAAAAGATGCTGCGTCTGACGCTGGCGTTGATGGTCACCACGGCCTTGGGACGCGGCGAACATTTCCTGGGGAAGGCCGATTCGCAGATTCGAAAGGCCGTGGTGAATAAACCACTTACTAAAGTCATGTTATATAGATCTATGTGTATGAATCTGTATGATTATATATATAATTATATATAATTATTTATATATATATATAATTATTTTTATATATATACATATTTATCCATATGCTGTATGTATACTATGACCACATATATATATGATTATATGTGTAGATATGTAGATATGGAGATATTTATATATATATATATATTATTTATATACGCGGATGTTAAACCGACTGGATGGGTAGTCGGTCACTAACTAATATCCTGCGCAAAGAAGACATCTATTGACCATTATTGACCGAACCAACCTTTTTGTGTGCAAGGTATCTAAGATTGGCCTTACTTTATAGGATTATGTGAGGATATTTTTTCATGTAAACATGAGAAATTGCGGAATTTGGGTCAAAATGTTGAGGAGTGTAGCAAAACATGTTTCTTTGTTTTCATGGCATTTGTTTTTGTCGCACTTAAACATCAATAATGAAATGGCGTTTGAATCACGCACAAGATATATATATATATATATACGTATACACAACTATTACATATATATATATATATTATTACATATATATATATATGTTATTATATATTTTTATAATATATATATATATATATATGCATGTGTGTGTACAGATGTATTTGTCTATGATACGCATTGATATGCGAAAATGTATACGTCGAGGAAACGGATGGAATCCTGTAGATTCACATGTTGATCTTCAAGGTGAAACGGTGAAAGAAGATAGAACATATTCAAAGAACACGTGCCTGTAAAGCAAAATTATGTCGATGTCCAAAACAGACCTCAATGCATCTTGCTTGGGCAACTATCCACCTTATAGGAAGTCGCTTGTTGTGTTCCAACCTTTCATCTGAGACTGAGAATTACCCCGTGGTTATTTACCGTAGCTAAAGAGAATCACCATTTTTAATAGGTAAATGGCCTGAAATATCCTGAAATTATCTATAGCTGGGCCGTTTTCCATCTCCAGAGCTATGTTAAATAACCAGAGCGTATGTGTCCTTGTTTAATGGAGTTGTGGTTCCCAAACTCTCCCCTCACATACTCATACTTGATTGCTTGGCTGTGCAGGCCACTTTGAACCTGAATTACAGCCCTGCAATGACATGTGTTTAGTATAGTTATAGTTAGATATGTACGATGCGAACATCGCATAACAAGGGTCATCCGACCTTTGTTATCCACGGCTCAGAACCAAAAGCGGAACGTCACCAACGCCACAAGTGCCATGCAGCTGGTGGTAGATCCTTAGTTAAAACTGGAAATGGGGATGGGGTGTTTTTTCGGCCAACAATAGTTAGATGATTGATACATATTGATACTAAACATATACTACAACCTGTGATCTTATAGGATCTATAGATACATATTGATACTAAACATACGTATGCTAAAACCTGTGATCCCAAAAGGGGCTTAAGTGTTGTCCCATCCCCAAATGTTCCTGGGCCAACTTTGCGCAGGAACAATGGGGATTTTCGGATGATCAACCAACCATGAGAAACCAGCAGAAGAGTGTATCTGATTGGTGGTTTGAAACATGTGTTTTTGTCCATTTCATATATGGGATGTGATCCTACCCATTGATGAACTCCATCATATTTCAAGATGGGTTATTGCACCACCAACCAGGTATTTCTTTGCAGAGCATCGGAGTTTGGCCATGAATTCACATCCCAGATGTTTGGATCGGCGCCGATCGGCGGATCTTTTTTGAGGACTGGTACATCAGACGGGCATGGGTCAGATTTTTGGGTCAGAAAATGTCGTAGCCAAAAATCTGAGCCATGCCCGGTGGTTCCATACAAAGATTTCCAGAGAATGGCATGGTTTTGTACCACTGAAGCATTTCGGTGAGTTTGGAGGTTTTCAGTTTGGACTTTACGCGCGACTTGTCAGCCCAAAACTATCAGTCAGATCATAGGTTATGGTCCACCCGATTTTATCATATATGCTCAATTCTTGTCGATTGCGCATCCATAAGATATGGAAGTACTCTGTAAGGTCTATTTGGAGTGGACATTTCGATGAAATTTGCCTGACTATAGACAGTACTTCCAATGTAATCCCTTCCCCTGCTCGTATGATTTTGTCTATCTACAGGAAATTAAAATATTGTATTGCCGATGTGCATATGTATAAGCATATTTTTTTAAAAAGAAAATATATACATGTGTATATATATATATATATGAAACACAGACATGATGCTTAAGCATCTTGAACCATGATGTCTCGAAATTCATGGGATTCTGGCTACCATCTCGGTGCCTCCAGGCATCCTGTTCTGCCTATCCGAAATGCGTTTCTTTGGGCTTGACCAGTGGCACCTGCTGTCCATCTCCAGGCGCGTGAGATGCAGCGTAGTAACAGCCAGATAGAACAGGTTCAACAGGCTGGTGCCTATGTTCAACGTGACCAACTAAAGATATATCACTTATAAACCAGTTCGTTAGCTAAGTTGGTTTATAAGTCCAATAACTATGGTTTTTGTTGGTGATATATCATGATATATCTTTAGTTCATGGGGTTATAACCCATTTGACAAACTGGGGACACCACCTTGACAGGTTCAATGTCCCATCTCTTTTGGACTGTACTAGATATCTTGATATATGCTGTATGTATATATGTATGTGTATATATATATATATGTATGTAATGTCATGTCATGTGATGTGACGTCATGTAATGTATGTATATTTATATACATATTTAATGTTATGTGTATACATGTAAGACCCGTTATATATTATATATATTCTAAATTAGTATAGTAGACATTCTTATCTAGCATCGAGGATACAATAGAGTTTGCGTACATATATTGTGATGGTTTGACTTTGCATGTTTTGTCAAGTCGTTTGTCTGCCAAAAATTGGAGCGGACCAAGAATGCCCAAGAAATAACATGTGATTTTCTGAACCGTGGGTGTTGACCGATGTGCAGTTTCTTCAAGGAAAAGCGGAGGCTTTAAATTTGGTTGAAGAGAAATAGGGAGTTGACCAATTTGAAGGGTGGATTCAAGCCAACAATAGAGAGGAACGAGAATGGGGATGCAAACCCTGAGGATCTTGCCAAAAATGTGTATATTGCGCATAATACATATACATACATATGTATATATATATATATATTTGTATATATATATATGTATGTATATATATATATATATGTATATATATATGTATGTATATTTATATATATGTATGTATATATATATATGTACATGAGAGGTTTGTCCAACAAGTGCAAAGATTTCCAGAATAGAACTGGATCAAGGTCAGCGACCGCTTCACGGCAGGCAAAGATGGAAAGATGTTGGATTGCTGCCAGGACGGGTGGCCGGTGTGGCCGGTTCGAAGCAATTTCATCCAACTTTTCGTCCTGCAAAAATCCAAAAATGACTGAGTTCATGACATTGAAACATGGTGGAACGTGAATAATTAACACTAGTTTAACCATGGTTGAGTATACGTTGGTTGGGTTTCGATCTGGCTGTATTAAGAGCTGTCAGCTCCGGGGGCGGAGCTTTCAGCCAGATCTTGATTTAAGGGAAAAACTGCTGGAACCCTATATTTCGTGGTAAGAAAACCGGTTTCATGTAAATTTTCCCTGAAAACCAACCCATTGATATTCTCTTCTGCACCAAACCTGTATGAGCTGGGGTATATTTCCTCATTGGCTAGTTCGATATATCTACCACGAAGCCTATTTAGCCTAGTTAAACTGTATCTTAATGTCAGCTAAATCTACCATAACTTGGACCCCCCACCGAACGTAAGCATCCCAGCATCCCTACGATCCTGTGGAGATGTCAGGAGGGGCCAACGGCGTGCAGTGCTTACAGTAGTTGTGTGGAACAGGGTCACACTGAAGGCGCCGCGGAAGAGCCGTGCCGCCCAGGTTGTTTTTGATGGGAAATGATGAATATTGTGGAAGACTAAGAGAAGTCCTGGAAATCAGGGAAAGTCATGGAAACTATGGAAATAAACATGTGTTTTTTTGTTTTTCGAAATGATCTGAAGTTCCAATTTGATCCAATTTGTAGGCAAACTCACCGAGGGGAATCCCCCCGTGGTGAAATCCAGGCACGTGCTGCGCTGAGGGGTCCAAGCTGGACTGTTGCCAGGAGCTGAACGGGAGGTAATCAGTAATCAGGTAATCCATGATTATCACTGGCAATGTGGCAAACCCGCCAATATTACCTGAAATGGGTGGATTAGACCATCAGAATTGCAGAGCTATACAGGGGTTTATCATGTTGTTTTCCACATAGTAGCTACTGTAAGTAGTTACTGTAACACATGTATGTAAACATATGACGTCATAACTATACTACATATCTCTACCACAATTCTGAGGTGGGTAAGGATCAAAACCTCTGAAAGTCCAGCAATTGTGGTGTGAACAGATGGTGTACCGGGTGTTTAGCCCATCCCCGTACCCAAATATATACAACATGCCAAACTATAATAAGGTAACTATACAGTAGTTATAGAACATTACAGCCATACAATTGTACTTACTACAATCATATTCACCAATATGGCTATTACATACTATAATTTTATATATACACTATTATTATTAATATGATTATTATTACTATTGCATGTTTGTTATTTTCACGTTGTTGCTACTATAAAAAAGCCATCATTTTGCAGCGAACCAACGTTAGCCACTGTAGCCACTGTGGATTGTGGAGCTGTGCAGGAGCACCCGACCTCCTGCTCAGCCTATTCCAAGTGTGCTGCTGCCGGCCTTAGCGAGGGCGCCTGCTGTCCCTCCAAGGAGGTGGGGACGACCGGTAAAGATCCCATAGTAAGTCGCCATGGCTTCAATACTACCCTCTGGTTATGTCAAAATATTGAAAATGACCATAGAAATAGTGGATTTACCCATTGAAAATGGTGATGTTCCGTAGTTATGTTAGTTTTGCAATACTAAGTCATGGTCTAATGACTTGGATGATTTGGGGAAAAAACATGATCAACTGTGGGACTTTACGGTTCCAAACATTGAGACAAGGCCATGTTGAGCCAGAAAAAAATGCCATCTGATTTGGTAAGATATTATGTGATGCTTCTAATATATTTTAATATCTGTTAATATCCTTTAATCATTGGAGACCTTGGAGATGGATTTTGAGCCTCAACAGTATGGGGATTTGTACTTGATAAATTGATAAATGATGATTGATTGGTGAATTTTAGATCATGGTTATGATATGTTATGATAGCAGTATGGGTTTTTAGACATGTGCAAGTAAAAAAACATACCAATTATTGTAATACCATGATATCAATTAGCAATTATCATACCATTCGCGAATTGTTTCTGAGCCCTCGGGAATATATATCATAACCGTTTTCACGGGAGAGCTACAACCACCAACCACTGGGATCAAACCGCAGGTCGCGAGGTGGGAACACCCACCCCGTTAAATACATTTGATGTACCAAATACATGATGCGGCTCGGATATGAGCACATCCGATATGATCCACATGTATAATATAATTATATATATAATGTGTAAATAATATACTGTAATGTAATATAATATAATAAAATATAATAAAATATAATAAAATATAATAAAATATAATATAATATAATATAGTATAATATATTATATTATAATATAATATAATAAAATTTAATATACTATAATGTAATATAATATAAATTAATATAATATAATTTAGTAATATATAATATAATTTAATATATAATATAATATAATATTTAATATATAATATAATACCATATATGATATAATATAATATATTCATTTAAAAAACAATATATATATATATGGAATGGAAATGACATGTCTATCTTCTGTTACAGTATGCTTTGTTTCGCGGTATCCCGCACCGGCCTACCGCCGCGCCCAGGGCCAATTCCTCGATTGCTGCTACAGCGCTGCGCCTGCCAAGCCCGCTGTGGCTGTAGGCGATCAGTGGTGAATTTTTGGGTTTGGATCCTCTTAGACTCGTGGTGAACCAACAAAAATAAGGAACTTAAGCGAACATGGATGGCATGATCATATTGTCATTTCGGCTAGATTAATAGACATGTGAGTTTAATTTGTAGTTGAGAACTGGGTCAACTTTTATTTTTTTAGAATTTTCGGGAACATATTTTTGCCGGGTACTAAGGTCATGTAAGATTCCGGATATAAGGTCATCCCCCAAGAATGGGGTTCCAGGCCAAACCTCTGGTATGGACGTATGGGGGCCTGGTAGGGGTCATATAAAAATCATAACCCCAAGACAGGAGGCCTTGATGATTGCGCTCTTAAGTTTACATAATTTTTCGATGTGCATGTTAGTGAGTAACTGCATAAGAAATGGAAGTGCTGGGATTGGGGCCTCAGAGATACCTGTGTGCCTATCATCCAGCGTATGCATTTGATCCCTAGATTGAATTAAAGGCAAATCTGCATGAAACCCCCATATGTGGTGGTGAAAATGCTGGTCTCCTGTAAGATTTTCCTTGAGCCAATCAACTGATTTGATGATATTTGATGACTGTAGTGGAGGAGTCGGTTTCGCCAACATTTCACATGCTTTACACTATCCATTGGTTAGGAGGGAGCTAATGAACTAGGGGTATTCATATATTCCCTGTTCAAGCTGGGAACTAGTTGGAGCTACGCAACGAGTTTCAAACAACCACTTGCCCCCTACAAGGTGGTGTGTTCCCAGTTCGTCGGCGAAGTTGGTGAACTAGGCGAACGATGGGTTTATTGTGATCATACCTATACTTAGTGGAAAAAAATATAGGAATACAATGGGATATAACCAACAATAATTGATAGTATAACATATTATAAATACAACTATACTTAGTGGCTTAATAAAGCAACAAACATAACTCCGGGACAGTTCCCACCGCCACGAGCCACGGTTTTACCCACGTTCTCTCCACGACAGGAACTGAGTGCGCCATCTACCCGGAATGTGTGAATGTGGACCTGAAAGAAGGAGAACGATCGTAAATTTTCTTCAGCGTAGTTGTAGGAAATGTGGTTGTAGCTACCTACGGGTAATCAAAAATGACAATGGGAGCTCCATGCAAATCCCCAAAGCAAATGGGCCAATGGGGAAATTCATCGAACTAAACTAAATGGGACATTTTGCATGGCCATGTTTGATTATCCGCCATCATCCCACTCACTCTGCGGTAATCTACGTATAGGGAACGGAAACCACGAACTGTCATTAGGCAAATCATCTACATTGATGTTCCATCGCCGTGTTTGATTGCAGGTGGGTTGTAGATGGTTGATAAATATGGGTGTGTCTGAAAATAGTGTACCCCTAAACCCAATGGTTTTGCTGATCATTATCCCTATTTTTTATGGCTATTTCATTGGGAAGATTAACCCAACATTTTCAGACAAACCCATATGATTACATTATACAGGTGGTGAGTTCCAGTGTGATTCTTCAGGTATAGCCTATCCCTCCCTGCCCCGAAAAACGCGCATCCCCTTGATTTCAGTGTCATCATATCACCGTTTCGGCTAGTTTCGGAAACGCCTTAGAAGTGAGTTCAATTTGTAGTTGACGATATTCTTCCACTCATCGATAATATATGAATCTGCGTTACACTGCGTTAGACTGCACTATTGAAATAATACTGGTTGGTGGTTTGGAACATGGCTTTTATTTTTCCATTCAGTTGGGAATAATCATGGAATGTCATCATCCCAACTGACGAAGTCATATTTTTCAGAGGGGTAGGATACCACCAACCACACACACTTCAGATGCAGTCGATGTTTCAGGGTCGAGCTGAGCTGTCTCAGAGCGGTCCCCAAAGGGGAGGTGTCTTCCCACATAGAAATGGCAATTGTTGTTACCCGGCCTGGTAAACGTTAGCAAAAAACTATGGAACATCACCGTTTTTAATGGGTAAATCCACTATTTCTATGGCCATGTTCAATAGCTTTTTGCATGTTTACCAGAGGGTAAGTTCCATTAATCCCATTAAAATCACCATAAAATCCCATTAAAATCCCATTAAATCACCATTTTCCCATTAAAATCCCATTCAAATCCCATTCAAATCCCATAAAGCCACCATTTCCCTATGGTTTTCCCATGGAACATCACCATTTTCAATGGGTAAACTGACGCTGTTCGACGCCTCTCGAGGACTGTGCTGCCCCACGGCAGATGGCGTTGTCTTGGACTGCTGCAGCGGTGGCAGCAACTTGGAAAGCTGGGCTGCTCCAAGCATTGGAAAAGTGGTTCAAAGTTGATATCTAACCAATACCATTTGGTTATTTAACATAGCTATGGAAAATCACCTTTTTCAATGATTATTTTATAAAATGGTGATAACCATTGGTATCTAACCATGGTTAAATATCAATATAGTAATTGGTAACCAGCAATATAACCATTGATATCTAACCAGCAATATATGGAAATATATAGTATGTGGTGACTGGAACATGGCTGGATTATTTTCCCCAATAGTTGGGATGATGATCCAATCTGACGAACTCATATTTTTCGGGTTGAAACCACCAATTAGAACCTGTATCATCGATAACCATTGGTATCTAACCGTGGTTAAATATCAATATAGTAATTGGTAACCAGCAAGATAACCATTGATATCTAACCAGCAATATATGGAAATATATAGTATGTGGTGACTGGAACATGGCTGGATTATTTTCCCCAATAGTTGGGATGATGATCCAATCTGACGAACTCATATTTTTCGGGTTGAAACCACCAATTAGAACCTGTATCATTGATAACCATTGGTATCTAACCGTGGTTAAATATCAATATAGTTCTTAGTTATGACCTAACATAACCACTAAAGAAAAACCATGGTTAAATACATACCAATAAGATAACCATTGATAACCATTGGTATCTAACCAGCAATATATAGGGAGTTTACCAGCAATATATGGAAATAAATGGGAAACAAGATATCAATGGGAGATCTCCAGGATCCTAAAATGGAGGTACGTGAGTTTTTGAAAAAGGCCATATTTTGTGGGGATATTCCCTGAAATTTAGGCCTAAAGAATAGGCCTTATATATGGTAGGTACCTCCAATTTAGGTTCCTGAAATGGCCATTGATTCAATGATTATTTTATTGGTACCCTCTGGTTATGACTAACACTTTGCCATGGTATAGATGGCCCATAGAAATAGATGGTTTACCTAGTTATAAAATGGTGATAACCATTGGTATCTAACCATTGTTAAATATCAATATAGTTCTTAGTTATGACCTAACATAACCACTAAAGAAAAAACATGGTTGAATACCAATTAAGATAACATAAGATAACCATTGATAATCATTGGTATCTAGGGGATGATTTAAAAAAAACATCATGTGGGTAAAGCAAGAATAAACCATCCCTCAAATCACCATTTTTATAGGTGGTATGGTTACCATTCCCAGTCATGGGTTGTTTATGATTGTTTGTTCCCACATGGAATATCATTAGTCATCCATGAATCACCATTATTAACCACTATTAACCAATATTAACCCATTATATAACCATACCACATATCAAAAATAATGGCATAACAATATGATTTTCAGGGTTTTAAACTGTTGCTTGGTGGGATTAAAAAAACATATCCCATCCCGCCAAGAAATTTTATCACACCCCGATTTGATTTGGTCGAAACAAAATGTGATTTCGTTCCCTACTACTGAACCATTGGATGCCATTGGTGTTTAACATTAGGGGGATAGGATTAGAGCAGGGACAACTATATATACAGACTTTACTTTTTCATCTAGCCATTTTCCCGCCCATGGCCGTATCTCGGATGGCCAGGGAGCAAGCTCGTGAAGATTGGAGATTGTCATCTGCAAAAATTGTGTTTACGCAGTAATAAATAGGGATTTGACTGGCAATTGAATTTACCCTGCATAGCTTTGTCCAAAAAAGCAAAAAAATGTGCCAATTGAGCATGTAACGAGGGGAATACGACGCAAGAAACCATGGGATGATGCAGCAAAGCTGGGGATTCAGTTTCCCTGGAGGATTTCCGCCGAAGTGAACTGAACCAGCCTGAACCAGCCAAGAGTTGCGATGAACTTTGCATTTTTGCCGGCTGGGAGATGGTTCACCTGAAAAATATGCTGATTGCCTCTATTGTTGCCTCCAACTTTGATTAACTTTGCATCTTGGGGATGGACAAATCTGGCGCTTCCGATGATTTGAACATAGCAATCCTGGTCAAAACCCTGGGTGTATTGAACGTGACCTTTGTGGTTCCAGATTCCCCAGAGTGCCATGGTCAAAACATAGTGGGCCACTGTGGCGAATTGTTGACAATCCAGAAATATTGGCCATGCATATTGGAAATTCGGCATGTCCTTATACAATGTGCGGAAGTGATAAGTGGTTTGTCCTATATATATATATATCCCATAGGATCCATGTATGGTATACATGCTAACATTTGGGGTATATTGATGGTAAATGCTACCATATATAGCATACATGGATCCTATGGGAAATGACTCAAATATGCAAATATTCATGTGTAGATGCATATAATATACAGAGAACATGGTATATGATATCCTAACTTGATCTTCCATACAATGATCCATTTTGATTGTCCGCCATAGAGTCTCAGAATAGTCGTATACTCCAAAATCTCCCAGAGATAACAAGCCATTGACATAAATCTACAGTGTATTAATCTAGATTTCAAATCTATTGAACAATCCACTAAAACCCACTAGAATGAACTCAAAATCCACTGAACATCTTCCAAAAACCATGAAACATCCATTAGAAATTCATCAAACTTCTCCAAAATCAACCGTGCGAAGGCTACGCCGATGCCGCCGCCACCGACACCGCTTCCACCGCGGCCTCCGCGGCCTCAGAAGCTGCAGGCGCTGGGCCGGGACCGCAGGGAGCAGCAGAAGGCGCTGCAGCCGCTGCGGCAGAGGAGGAGGCGTGGCCAGGGGGAGATTCTGTTGGGATAACCTTCAGTGGATTTATGGTGATGAATGGAGATTCAAGCAAGAAAAATGGGGAGATCATGATAAATCCATAAATATTTTTAACCTCCACTGGATATCATGAACCTATTTTTTCATTTTGTTAATAGGAAATACCCTCTGGTAAACATAGAAAAAACTGATGGGAAAATCACCATCTTTGGTTAGCTAGGTTCAAGATAGGTGGTAGAGGCCTTAAGTAAGATCCAAACATGTCTGGTACGTACGGCTGGTAGGTTTGGTTTTCTTGGTACGGTACGGTTGGTACATGTGGTACGGTACGGTTGGTACGCTTGGTACGCTTAGTAAGGTACGTTTGGTACGCTTACCAACCGTACCGACCGTACCAACCGTACCAGTGAACCGTATTGGTACATCCAAAACGCCCCCCCCTTGACCCCCCCTTAATCTGGTACGGTACGGTGGTACGGTTCACTGGTACGGTTGGTACGGTCGGTACGGTTGGTAAGCGTACCAAACGTACCTTACCAAGCGTACCAAGCGTACCTACCCAAAGCGTACCAAGCGTACCAAGCGCACCAAGCGTACCGTACCAAGCGCACCAAGCGTACCAAGCATAGCGTACCTATCTTATAGCTGGATATCAAGCACCTATCTTGAACTTAGATAAATCTTTGGGGAAATCAACGAACTAGTAACTAAATGGTAATGTTCAACGGCAAGCAATGGTACATTGATTATGGGTATTGATGATTGGTCATAGTCATTGGTATGTACCATATAATCAGGTATATGTTACATAGTTCTTGTGGTAGATTCTAATATGTACTATATATTCTATATACTACATATATATAATATATATATATATCAATATGGTATAGTCATTATTCATATACATGGTATATATATACTACATATTTTTCGTGGTAAACGCAAAAAAAATAAATCATTCCTAGTAGCACTATAGATAGGTGCAACGCCGATCGTCTCCGAATGAAAATCACTGAATTTCATCAATGGTTAACCCATAATATGCGGTTCTTAGCTGAAAATCAATAATTTTAGGAAACCCATCATAATATTCAGTTAATGATTAATGCTTTTAATCAATTATATGATGGTTTCCTAAAATAGTGGTACCCCCAGTTATCATTCATAGTAGGATTGTCCATGAAATAAACCATCCAGCGATATTGGGGTAACTGGGCTACCCCCATTTTAGGAAACCTCTATATGATGGGATATCATGGATGTATGATGGTGACCAACAGGGAAAATGTGAAGGGTGATTCGCAGGAATGGAGTGGGCGAGTTGGAGCTATGGGTTGTCTCCATATTCCCAGGAAAACAAGGGGAGCCAAGGAGCAATTGAGTATATTGAGTTTCCAAACAAAAGTTTCCTAACAGCATGATAGTCTAACTCGCAAACAATTGGAGATGATTCAGGGCAAACGAGTGGGATTTGATTCATTTAGCCATTCAAAATGGGGCTACGGCTGGTTTTAATATATGGTGGCTCATCCCACGTATTGTAGGTGGATTTTTCACCCCAGCTACTGTAGGTCCGTAGGTTAAATTGCTCACCATTTTCCATAGCTTGTGACAAAGGCCTTTTTGGAAAGGTGCTGAGGGATACCCCAAAAATTTTCGGAGAGATCCATGTACAAAAATAATACAGTGATAGTAAACCATTCCCAAATTCACCATAAATCTGTGGCATAAACCAACCAAATATGGGTGGTTCATTGCTTTACTAAGATTATAACATTAGCGAAAAAGTCATTGTTCGACCTACTTGCGTGACCACTTCTGGTGCAAACTCCAAGCAAGGCCTGGTCATGTGTGCCATCTTAAATCGTGCCTTATTTTTTGCACACTCAGATTTTTTCCAACATATTCTGGTGATGTTGGGATGATTTTCAAACATTCTGACGAAGTCGTATTTTTCAGAGGGTAGGTTGAAACCACCAACCAGTATTATCCTGCTCTACCTTTGCTACCAGATGCTACCAGCATGATCATCATTTTAGTGATCGGCGGCTCTTCGTAAGCTTCACGACTCTGAATGTGGAGCATACCCGGATCATCCCGGATCCATATTAATTAAATTTAATTAATTTGGGTTTGTCTGAAAAACTTGAACCTAAACGCAGTGGTTTTGAAAATCATATTCCTAATGAACAATCGCAATTTGTGTGTGCTAATTTTTCAGAGACACACACACATAATTTCTGTGAGAGATGCATTTACGTAGTCGTATCTACTTATTCCATATTCACCTTTCAGAAATGTTCAGAAAATATAACCCTGTGTTTGATGGTTGAATCATCATATTGGGTGGAAGCCCTTCTTGGATTCATCGCTTCCTGCAGGTAGATGCTGATGCCGCCGCTCCTGCAGCTGCTGCGACCGCCGATGGCAAGGGGAAACCACCCCGATGATGTGGAGGTGCCTGAGGTAGGTGGTTGGATGCAAAACTCTGACTGGACGGATGAGTCACTTTCATGTGCGCAGATGAGTCCTCTACAGCCTTGATGAGTAGTTTAATACTCACTAATCTATTCCAGCGGAATAATATGGTGTTGTACTGGCCAGCTGTTATGATTTGTTCTTAGGTATCTAAGATTGGCCGTATAGCGGCCTCACAACCACCGATTGAAGCAATGTGTGGATTCAATTTACTGACAAAACTCGGGTGTGACGTCTTCTGAATACTAAATAAATTGGTTCAAACATGTTCAAACCAAAAAATCAATGGGCGAGAACAACAAAGGAAATATGATTCAGCGGAGAAGCATTGCGGCATTGCGATTCAATCACTGGAAATGGGTTTATGACAAGTGGATCCGAACATCCCACCTGGGGGATGCTAGCAAGAAAGGGAGACACTTGGTGGATTTCGCAAGGTTGCGACTGCTTCCAAGTGGCTATGGTTAAAAACTATATACTTTTTTGGAACAAGAAAGGATAGAAATCGTATAGTTGAGAACGATTTGACAGTTCTTTCTTTTCGTGGGGTACTGCAATCCGGAAGGGCTGCCGGGCAGAGGAATTCCCGAAAAGGGGCAAGCTGTCCTTTCTCACGTTCCATTTTGAAGAGGGTACCCTGCAACAAACTTTCACAAGTACACGTTTTTCTACGGAACACATTGAACAAACGTTGGGTTCTTAAAGTTTATGCCAGTTTTCCAGTACTTGAACCAACTATCATGATTCATTGGTCTTCAATGTTTCACCATTTTTGTTCTGCCCTGCCTGAACTCGTGGAGGCAAAAATTGATGAGCTTTTGATGAGATTTGGGAACTTCTGGTGTCTAGTGGGCATGTGTTTTGTATTGGTCAAGTCAATGGTTAGCCGAAGACCGAAGACTATTGAAAACTTGATGACCTGACCTTCAACCCAAGACTGTGCAAATCCGTGGTCCTGGAGGCCTTCTTTTACATGTTAAAGCCATTATATGATATATGTACCATCTGGTTATGACTAACAGTTTGCCATGGAAAATCACCATTTGTTATAGGTAAACCATCTATAAATTGGCCATCTTCCATGGCTATGTTAAATAGCCAGAGGGTATATATATATATTTATATTTATACATCATACATGATACATATGTATTGGGCCATGAGCTGATGTCAAGATCTGAGACAACCATTAATACAAATTGTACAATGCAACTATCGACAGGGGCCCGCGCTTGTGGAAGGTCAATATGAAAATTGTTGGTCGAACGTCAGGGGATGGTTCTCATAGATTGATCTTTGTTCCTGTTGAGAAAAACCGAACGGAAACCCCAAATGTGCGGACCAACACAGAGTGAAAAAAAAGCTGGAAGTTTCCCTTTCAGATGTTGATGACTCAAGTGTTCTCTGGTTTAATTTAATCTTGATCATCACCACTGCAACATAGAATGCTAATTCCCATGCATATATGATACATATATATATATATATATTTCTGGGATGGATTCATCATGAAAACATCCGCCATTTTTCCATCAGTCAGATTCCCAACAATTGGTTCACAGTCTCCCTTCGCCAGAAAGTTCACAATGACCATGGATCCCAAAAGTACAGGGCAGGGTGAACTGTGTGGATCACCTCACTGCCACTAGCTGAACTGCCAGCCAGCACTTCGAAAGGTTGGAGTGCTGGAGGTAACTGCCAAAGCGAACGGTAAATCCTGGTTGGGTTTAGCTGTAACAAAGTTGCGCCATGGCTAATTCTCGATATTAGGAGTCTAAACACGTTTCTTTTTGGATCTACTTCGATTGGTTTTGACGATGTGACGGTAGTGTACATTCGAAATTCCGCAGCATGTCTCCAGGATGCTACTGCCATAGAAGCAGAGTGAAAGAGCATGAAAGAGCACATGGGTCTGTCTGAAAGTTGACTCAACATTGGGTATCCCTAATGGTTTATCATGAATTGGCATGTTTTTGTTCCTGCTTTGTTATGTTTTTCATCACTTTCCCTATTGTTTTAGCGATTTTGGTTTATGCTCCATGTCGATCCGTTTCTGGACAACGCCACGTCCAAACGCTCATTGACCCGGCTGAGTGTTAATTGTATCTTTTTGCATCGTCATTTGTTGATATCTATATCGTCATATATATATATATATATATATATGTGTGTGTATGGAGGTTTCCTCCAATAAGGGGTACCTCCAAATCATCAAAAAAACCCTAGGAAACCACCATATATATATCCTGATGAATCCACACGAAGAACAGGGAATCGAATTCTCTGCATGTCTACGTTTGACTTTCGTTGGATCCCTAGAAAATTTGGTGACGACCTGGCGAAGCTGCTGGCGTGGCTGTATCATTTTTGTTCCAGACCGCAGAGACGGACTCTGGAGAATTCGTTGTTGGTCACCCGTTGTGTGCGCAAGACACAGTGAACAACGGGACCCACGGACAAGAACCGAGACCCATGCATTGCGCCGTCGTGTTTTTCTTCGGCAAACACAAGAGCTTCCTGACAAATTTGATGCTCGAAACAGTTGAAGAAGTGATGACGATAGTCATTGACAATAATCTGTAGTGATGCTCCTGAGAGATTGAAATGGCATTTCTTGCTTGTTGACCCGGAACGGTTCATAAATATGTAATGAAAGAATGATGGGCTGGCAAACATTGGGTTTTGAGAAGCAAACACTCGAAAAAATCACCTTTTGGTCTGGTGGGGTTCAATCTCGAGAAAAGGGGTCCATGTAGCCATCAAATACCCTCTGGTAATTTAACATAGCTATTGAAAATTGCTATTTATAGTGGATTTACCCATTGAAAATGGTGATTTTCCATAGTTATGTTAGTTTAGTTTGCCAGAGGGTGTCATATTATCAATGGCTCATCTTCTAGATCTTGGCAGTTTGGCAGGACTCCACTTGTGTTGACCCAGGATTTGTGTGTTCAGAGACGACACAAGGAGCGGCCGTGGAAAATCTTCTGGTGCAGCTATCAGTGGTGTGTTGCCTCTGGGTGCTATGAACTAAGATGGCATGGCATTGACCCTTCAGCTGACCCGCAGACTAAGCTCTTGGAGCTGTTGGCGTTCCAGGCTGAACCAACCCAGTCCCAAGAATGCTTGGGGTTATGGGGCTTATTCACTAGGAACAACAACCGCAACAACAAAATGGTGTTATTGGCCCCTTGGGTGGTTGAATCATTTGTAGTCCGACTGACTGGTGAGATCTCTGTGACCTTTGGCTTCGCTGCCAGGCACTCCCAGAAGACACCCCCTACACTCCGCTGAACTGAGCACTCCCTCCGCGCGGCGGAGGCTCTTAAACTTGGTCCCATTGAAATGGGGGGTGCGAGGTGGTGCCTCAGTTTGTTCGCCAAGTTGGTAAACACAACTAGGCGAAGGGTTTGAGGTAGATATTTAATCTGGTTGGTGGTTTCAAACATGAATTTTATTTTCCATAATATGTGGGATAATCCTTCCCATTGACTTACTCATATTTTTCAAGATGGTTAAAACCACCAACCAGTAATGATATTTATATCCAAAGTTAATAGCAATTGACCAACTTACAACTGGGCTCACCACCTGCCGAGCCCATGGCTGCCATGGCTGCCATGGCTGCCATGGCCATCGATTCGGAAAATCATGAGATACGATCCGGTTTGAATTTTTGGAGACCCGGTTGGAATGTTATATCTCACTTTAGGTTTCAAGTATATACATGGGCTTTTCTTGTGCAAAAGTAAAATTTTGCCCAACACGCACTGTGTCAATGACACAGCCAACAAAAAATCCAAATTTCAGACGCAGTCAAGCATAAGTTCATGAAATCTGAAGTGGAATAGCAACGACCAAGAGGCTCCTAAAGGCTCCTATGAGAACCATTTAGATTTAGATCAACATGATCACCTCCAGATAGCCTCCTCCAGCCCTCCTTGCTCAAAACTTTTCACTGTCATGCGGCATTTTGATATCCGCACTATCCTTGGACAGATATTACAATTCCGTACAATTACCATATCAATTCAAGGCACCGAAACATACAAATAATCATAAATTAGATTAAATACAGGAATTTGACCTTATGCTCTCCTTGATACACAGAAAATATACAAAAAATACTGTATATATATATATATAGGCTGGAGCATATGGGCAATATGTAGGCTGTACGTAAGCTGGCTGTAGCTAACTCCCGCCCCCCCGGCTGGGATGGGTGGGGGATTATATAAGTAGTGGAACCGTGTGTGGATGTATGGGAAGTGCGGGGGGCTTGGGAGTGTGCGGTGCATACAGGTATCAAAGTAGTGTATAGGCAGTACGTGGCTAGCACGTGTGTATAGCACATGAGATTTTGACAGCAGCTAGCTTTGTTTGGTTCCTATAAAGGTATTTGTAGTAGCAATAGGTTGTGAACAGATTGTAGGGTGTAGCTTACACCCACACCCTGCCCTGCTGGGCATGGTATATAGGTAGTGAAATCTGCATGCATTTTTCATTCTTCTGGTTATTGCACAGGTCAATAGCCATGCTCTTTCTCTGCCATTTGTTTGCAATCATGGCTCACCTTTGCCCGACTGTCACCTCTTACTCTTGCGCGGCTTGTGCCAGCCTGCTTTTTCATTGTAAAATCTATCTTCGTGCCCGATATCAATAGGAAGGAAGGAAAATATAATTTTTATACGGAATAATGATGAATAATGAAAAAGGGATTTTGGGTAAACAATTATTTATTGAAATGGAATTTGATTTAAACATATTTAGATTTCATATAATTATGTTTATCACGAAAGGTAGCTCCAGAGGGGCTACCTTGAGTTTTACTTTACGAAGTAAAGGGGAGGGCGGCCAGCCCCGTTACCTGATTCTTCAGGAGATTGCTAGTCATTTTAGTACCCCCCCCCCCTCCACACCTCCCACGCACCCTAAGAGCAGACTCAAAACATTGTAATTTACAGTATTTTTGTTCTTTTCGGATCAAGAAACCACATTTTGCTACATGGTGAAACCTCCGTAAATACCAGTGTTTTTGCTAGGTGCTGGCCAAAAAACACTGTAAATACCGTGCTTTTTACTACCAGAGGCAAAAAACATCGTAAATACTGTGGTTTTGGGCTTCCGACCCGCCAAAACATCGGTATTTACGGTGTTTTTTGCTCCGAGAGTTGCAAAAACACGCGAAAACACCACCGATTTGACGATTTTCGGCCACTACGGAACCGAGCAAAAACGCTGCAGGGGTAACACCAACACCAACACCAACAACAACAACAACACCAACAGCAAAAGCAACAGCAACAACAACAACGACGACAACAACAACAACAACACCAACAACACCAACACACAACGCACAATGCACAACGCACAACGCACAACGCACAACACACAACACACAAAACACACAACACACACACAACACACACAACACACACAACACACACAACAACACACAACAACACACAACAACACACAACAACACACAACAACACACACACACACAACCACACACAACCACACACACACAACAACACACAACAACACACAACAACACACAACAACACACAACAACACACGCAACACACAACAACGCAACAACGCAACAACAACACACAACAACACACAACAACACACAACAACACACACAAAACAACACACAACAACACACAACAACACACCACAACACACCACAACACACACAACAACACACAACAACACACAACAACACACAACAACACACAACAACACACCACAACACACAACAACACACCACAACACACAACAACACACAACAACACACAACAACACACAACAACACACAACAACACACAACAACACACAACAACACACACACAACAACACACAACAACACACCACAACACACAACAACACACAACAACACACAACAACACACCACAACACACAACAACACACAACAACACACGCAACACACAACAACGCAACAACGCAACAACAACACACAACAACACACAACAACACACAACAACACACAACACAACACAAACAACACACAACAACACACCACAACACACCACAACACACACAACAACACACAACAACACACAACAACACACAACAACACACAACAACACACAACACACAACAACACACAACAACACACAACAACACACACAACAACACACACAACAACACACAACAACACACAACAACACACAACAACACACAACAACACACAACAACACACCACAACACACCACAACACACCACAACACACCACCACACACAACCACACACAACCACACACAACCACACACAACCACACACACAACCACACACAACCACACACAACCACACACAACCACACACAACAACACACAACAACACACAACAACACACAACAACACACAACAACACACAACAACACACAACAACACACAACAACACACAACAACAACAACAGCAGCAACAACAACAACAGCAGCAGCAACAACAACAACAACAACGACAACAACGACAACAACAACAACAACCACAACCACAACCACAACACACAACACACAACACACAACACACAACACACAACACACAACACACAACACACAACAACAACAACAACAACAACGACAACGACAACGACAACGACAACGACAACGGCAACGGCAACGACAACGACAACGACAACGACAACGACAACGACAACAACAACAACAACAGCAGCAGCAACAACAACAACAACAACGACAACAACGACAACAACAGGAACACAAACAATACCAAATATGATTCTTTTCACAGAGACGCAATCAACCATGGTGCGACCGACAAGCGCACGAATTTGGAGTTGAGAGTGATTAAAGAGCAGGTAGAAGGTATTGGAGGTGTTTTACGTTGGATTTCCTCTGAGCGGCAGTTTGGAGATGGCTTTACAAAAATGGCAGCCCGCCAACTGCTAGCCGATCGAATCAGACATGGTGCGATCAAATTCACTTTTGATCCTGGCTATACCGCCTCCAAGAAGAAGACAGCAGCTCAGAGAGCGAAAAGCAGGAATGAGTTTACAACTACAACAAACCACAACCAACCTTCACACAACCACAACGCAGCCAATGAGGACGTGCCTGTGTATAACATGTCCCCGGTCTCAAATGCTGTTGATGAGAATGACCTGATCCCTGAAAATAACACGGTCCCTGAAGATGCCATAGTTTCTGAGAATGTCGAGATTTCTGAGTATGCCATGATGGCTGAGTATGCGGCAGTTTCTGAGGAGACCTTTGCCCGGCCGAGCCATGGCGCGCGCCCCATTTTCCAATTTCTTCTTGCAGCAGTTTTGCCGATGATTTCTGGCGGCACAGATTTGGTGCCATTTGGTTCTGGATTGGAATCGCGACAGTGCGAAGCAGCTGAAGAGTTTGCGTACCACCGTGCAGACAAGTCATGGTGGCCACTGCTGGTTTCATTTGCCGTGTTTTTGGCACTGCTCTCTGGAATCTTTTTTTTTGATTTGGCGACGCGCGACGCAACACGTGCGACAGCGCCTGCAGGAAGCTGAGGATACCATTTTGGATTTGAAGCGTGATCGGAGAAGACTCACCGACCGGACCGTCAAGGCTGAAGGACACAACATTGACCTTCAATTTGAACTGAGTCAACAGGATGAGTTGCGTGAGCGAGACCGTGCTTACGATCGACAGGTGATTCGAAAGGCAGTTGGTTTGCTGGATAGAACGCTGGTGGAACTTCATGCCCTGAAT